>PVKM010023172.1:0-21327 GCA_004027735.1 Carollia perspicillata | reverse complement strand
TTAAAATCCACAGGGCAAGCCAGTAGGCTGGAAACCCAAGCAGGAGTTGACGTTGCTGTCTTGTCTTGGGTCTGAAATTTGTGGGGTAGGCGAGCAGGCTGGTAACTCAGGCTGCAGTCTTGAGGCAGAATTTCTTCTCTGGAAACCTCAGTTTTTGCTAACAAGGCCTACAACTGGGCAGGTGAGGCCAACGCACATCATCACAGGTAATCGCCTTTACTTCCAGTCAACTGATTGTAGATATAAGCCACATATACAAAATGCCTTCACAGCAGTACCTAGATTAGCATTTGGTGAAATAGCCCAGCCAAGATGACACATACACTAACCTTCAGGACTGCCCGCCACCACCCTTTCTCTCCCTGACACCCTAGTCCCCTACCTTTATCTTTATGCATTTACTTTGCCACACCACTTCTAATATATTATGTAATTTTACTTATTTACTATGCTATTTATTGTATGCACCCTCAAATTTACAAAGGTAAGGGATCTTTTCTGTTTTACTAACTGATGTAGCCCAAATGTCTAGGATAGTGTCTGACACTCAATAAATATGTGTTGAATGAATGAATCCAGGTTTTGCCACAAATGAGAAAGTAACAACCAATGGAGGAATTATTTAACTTCACTGAACAATAAAAAGCAAACAAATAAATAGCAATCTGTTCCTTAAGATTGTCCTAGGACTAAGCAAGATAAATGTTTATACAGTCTCTGGCACCCAGAAAGCGTTCAGCAAATGGTCTGAGTGATAGTCACCTCCGCCCATTGTTCTTTGGCACATGCTTCCAAAACACCTACTGTGTGCTGAGTCCTGGGCACCAAGGACACCACAGACTGCAGAAAATGCCCCACCCTGTCAGAACTTATTTTCTTGTGTGGAACTATGACCATAAACAAATTCCCTGCCCTAGACAGCCAATTTCTACCTTTTGATTACAACCCATAGCTCTACTGGAAGGTCAGGCTCAAGGGCAATCAGAGGTTACTGCATAGCAGATTGGGGATAGTGGCCTCAAGGACATGATAGGATTCTGCTTCAAACCTCAGCTCTTCTTCACTGTGAAGTCCTTTGCCACGCGGCCCTTGCCTCTCTGGGCAGTTGGGATAATGCTTGAGCCTTGCAGTTAGATGACAGTTCTTCCAAAGATGGAAGGTCAGGGTAATTAGCACAGCACCTGCAGCCTCCTCTTCTTCACCCAGGGAAAGTGCAGGCTTATTTTACATGTGATGGAAAACAAGAAGGAAAACTCATTAGAGTGGGATCAGGAAGAGCTTTCTGAACCAGTTCTGTCTGAACAATGCTCATTCTATTACAATCACTGCTCTTCTGATGAGAATAACTAGCCTAAGCTTCGGGGCAATGAGGTAGTCAAATGATTATTTACATATGAAGAAATCTTTCAAGGATTGATCTAATCCCCCAGACCCAGAGGCAGATTCAGCAGTCGGAGTGCACCCTGAGGGGTTGCTGAGGGCTGCAGGGCATCGCAGAGCTGTGGCCCTCAGCCTTGGCTGCACTTTCGCATCATCTGGAGAGCTTTTAAAATTCCCAATGTCAAGGCTGCAAATAAGTCAGAATCTCTAGGGGTGGGATCCAGGCATCAGGACTTTTTTAAAGCTTCCGGGATCCCTGTTTAGATCGCTATTTAGAACTATGCCCTTCGAGGCCCAGTTCCCCCTTAGACCACTGCTTCTGAAACTTGAACGTGCATCCGAGCTGCCTGGGGATTCTGCCCGTGGTGTGGACTCCGATTCGGGAGCCCCGGTGCCGAGGGTCAGCGTTTCTCAGAAGCTCCCAGGGGGATGCTGAGGCTGCTAGTGAGCTTTGACATTTTCAGTAGCATGACCCTGGTCATTTCTGGTCATTTCTGATCCAAAATAGACCCTGGAGGGTTGGGGTAGTTCTGGAACTGATCTGAGAGTTCAGATGAACTCTGGAAAGTGTGTGGGATGGCTCCAAAAATCATAAAGAAATGGGTTTACCTAAAGCCTTTTTGAACCATACCTACTTCCCTGAAGTATGCAAGCTGGCATAGTGGTGATTTAAACCCGTGAGTCCTGGGTTAAAGTGCTTGAATACAAGGCCTCGTTCTGCCCGTCTCCAGCTGTGTCATCTTTAGTAAGTCACTTAACGTTTCCGTGCCTCAATTTCTCTATCTGTAAAGTCGAAATGTTAGCAATACTTACCTCACAGCCTTGTTACAAAAATTAAATGGCTTAATGTAGACACAGCTCTTAGAACAGAGCCTAGAAAGTAGTAAGTGCTTATTAATTGCTAGCTATTATAATTATTGGAGTGGAATGGTGTAGGTTTGGGGGTCAAGGCAGACATAGATTCAAATCCTAGCTTAGCCACGTAACAACTGTGAGACACTGAGCAAGGAATTTGGCCCTTCTCAGGCTTGACTTTGTCATCTGTGTTTGACAGCATTAATGCGTACCCTATAGACTTGTTGAAAGAGTCAAAATAGTATATGTAAAGCACACGTCACACAGTAGGTGCTATGGTCTGAATGTTTTTGTCCCCACCCCAACTCCTATGTTGAAGTCCTAACTCCCAGTGTAATGGAATTAGGAGCTGGGGCCTATGGGAGGTTATTAGTCACGAGGGTAGAGCCCTCATGAATGGGTTTAGTACTCCACGAGGCCCCACAGAGATCCCCAGCCCCTTCCACCATGTGAGGTCCCAAGGAGAAGTCTGCAACCTCAGAAAAGGGCCCTTATCTTAAACTCCCAGCCTCTAGAAGTGTGAGAAATAAATTTCCATCATTTATAAGCTCCTGTCTGTGGCATTTTGTTCTAGAAGCCAGGATGGACTAATGTCGGGCATCAGTGAGTGGCGGCTGCTGGGGAAGGTTCAGGCCCAGGCTGGATTCAGAGGCAGGGCGCTCGCTCGCTGTGTGGCCAGAAGCACGGTCACTCTGCTCAGAGTCTCCGTTTCTGCACCAATAAAAGAGAGCTGACGGAAGTGCATCGAGAGGAGAAATGAGTGCACATGTAAGTGCTTAATAAACTGTAAAGCTAAAAAAGGCAAATTTAAGGTTTTAATGTGGAAAAGTATTTCTCTTCCCTCCCCCCATAGAAAAAGGAAAGTGAGACGATTTTTCTGGCTATGGAACTGCCAATCGTGCTTTCAATAAAGTGGGAAGTTGATGCAGGTAAACATCTCACTTGCCACTCAAACCCGATTACACTGTGAAAGAAATGAAATATCGTCATTCATTTTTTTAAAAAATCTTTTTTGCCTTGTTGGTGGGACAGTTTCTCTATGACAAGCCTTCACTCCTGCACCACTCTCCTCCCTCTGACAGATTTTGGTGGCATCCCTTAGCCAAGGCCCCTCCAAACACATCCCAACAAGTCCATTAAAGAAAAGAAGGGAGGCTGTGTGCTTAATGGGTATCTAATCTAAAAGCAAATTGGATAATGTGCTCTAGAGGGAACCCCCAGAGGGAGTGAGGTGGCACCCAGTGGTGCCAGGCCACTTGTCTCAGCTAATAAAACCTCACTCAGCAGCCGTCGCACATGCCTGGCTCCTAAGTGCCATCTGGCACCCACATCTTGAGATCTGGCACTTCTGTTTGTGATCCAGACAGCTACGACGCACTTCCATGTGGCAACATAAGTGTGTTGACATTTATCACTGGATCCCACTTTCCAGAACAGAGAGACAGGCCTGGCAGGCACAGAGGGCGTGCATCTCCGTGGTGTCACACCCAGCAGCTGACACCGGGGATTACTTTTCTATTCTGTCACCCTTTGGCACAGGCTCCTCTGCTCAGTGCTAACGACAATCATTGGCTTGTGCTTCAAATAAGCAGGGGAGAGAGTTACTCTGAAATCTCCATGCTCTTCCTCCTAGGATAAGATTATGCAACTTTGCAGATGCAATTCGCATTTAAAATACAAACGTATATGCGTGTGTTTGTGTCTCCATATGTTTCTGTTAAAAATACTGTGGCATTATTTGAGCGTGCATCTGTACATGTGTCAGCGTGTTCACATACACATGTCTGAATGGATAAACAGCACATAAAAATACAGGTGATTATCCCACAAACTGCAATCCTAACACTGCATTAAGCAACAGACTCTGTTTTCCATTATTAGGACTCAGACTTTTGTTCCCCAGTCCTCACCAAAGGGATGAAAAGCTGGTCAAAGCCAAAACATTTTCCCCTCTTCAGTTAAATTCATTGTAGTCCTATTGACAAGAGTCTCCAATGAGCTCTAAGCAAAAGAGAAAACACCGACTCAGCTTTGGGAACCTCTGTGAATGGTGTGCAAACCAGAGTGTTCCCAAACATTGCCTCATTTGTTCAGGTGTTACCCCATTCTTCTTAGTCTGTTTTTTTCCACCATAAGCCATTGTTTTCAAGGTGAGCTCAGGGTCAGAACAATATATTTTATATAACAGGGGCTGTCAAAGAAGGAACCTCTCACCCAATGTTATCACAGCTTCTTGTTTACTGTGATCTCACAGACAAATAATCAGCCTTAGAACCAGCCAGTGAATCACGCTGCCTCAGAGGCAGGAAGATGACGACAGTCATATTTTGAATCCTCTAGAGAGGAGACCAAGAAGGAAACATCAGTGGGTGACCAAGAGTTTACTATAGAGGAAAAAAGGAACAGCCTTACCAGGAAGAATGAATATGGGTAGGCCTGGCGCGTCACCATGAACCACAGAGTTGCTCAACAAATATTATTCGAGGTGACTTGAAAGATCTCTATTAACCTGAGCTAAGGAAAAGATAGAATTCAAATTTCTATTAAGGATTTACATTGGCAAGGACAGAATAACAAGGCAGAAGAATTTTGTCCAAATATACTTGACTTTGGATTGACCTTCCTGTCCACAGACGCTGAAGTGCGCTGGCAAGGATGTTCCCTGAAACAGGAAGACAAAGGCTTGTAGAAGTGAAGAGCTTGAAGGAAGACAGATGAGGTGCTTTGAGCCCAGGTATACGAGGAACACCCAAGAGCAAGACCGATGGCCCCCAGTCTAGTACTTTTTGGCTTGAAACCATATTGGCCCCAACATGTTATGAGTCCAGGCCTCCTGGTGGCCCAAAAATGGTGGCCCAAACCCTCTTGCCAGAGGTCATTCGGTTCACTTAAGAAAAGAAGCCAAATAAAAGCAGTCTGGTTCTTACTATGGAAACACAACAAAAGAAATGTCAAGAAGCCCCCCACAGTAAAGACGCTTCGTTGACGGCAGCGAGAGCGACGGCGTGGGGATGCTTGCATCGTCACCCCCTGCCATGAGCAAGGTAAACTGCTGACACACTTCTGGAGCACAGCCTGGCAGTGTGTATCAAAACCCTTAAAATTTTGCATGTCCTTTGACCCATCTGAGGTATTATTGACCCAATTATAGGATCTAATTCATAGGAAATAAATAATCATGACTTTGCACAAAGATACAGCAAAAGTGGTATTTATCCTGCTGCTGTTCCCCATAGTGAAAAATGGAAACAATTAAAATTTTCTTTAACAGGAATTGGATGAATAATTAATTTATGAAGTGAAGTCCTAGGTAGTTATTAAGTTTATGTATAAGAATATTAATTAGCAAGAAAACTGCCCATGTGTATCATTCAATTAAAAACAAGTTATAGCCCTGGCCGGTGAGGTTCAGTTGGTTGGAGTGTCATCCTGTACACCAGAAGGTCACGGGTTTGATTCCCAGTCAGGGCACATCCTTAGGTTGTATGTTTGGTCCCTGGTCTGGGAGTGTACCAGAGGCAACTAATTGATGTTTCTCTCTCACATCAATGTTTCTCTTACTCTCTTACTCCTTCTCTTTCTCTCTCTCTAAAACCAATACACATGTCCCTGGGTAAAGATTTTAAAGAAAGAAGTTATAAAACTACACATGTAGCAAGATACCATTTTTGTACAGTGCATGTATAGAAGTATACACACCAAAACATTGAGGGTGGTTATCTCTTGATGGAGAGATAATGCATAACTTTTATTTTCTTATTTATATTTATTTTTATGTTTCAAGTTTCTACAATAAACATGTATTATTTTAATTATATTAAAAAATGAGAGCATTTTAAAAATCATCTATTCCTGATGACTTTGTAGCTCATTCTACTATTATTTGGGGTGGCAGTGGGAGATTGAGAGGAAGTGGATAAATATAGATAAAAACCACCTTTCGAAAAAAAATTTAAATCATTTTACCAACAAATGAAGCAAAGCAACAAGGCTGTAAGTCTGGGACAGGAACATGTGAAAGTAGTACTGACCACTCTACTGCTCTGAGCAGTTCTGCACCCCCAGGCATTCCTCCAACAAATTCTTATGACCCCCTCCCCCCACTTCCACTCCTTAGACAAGACAGTGCCCAAGTGCAGCTGCACATCCCTGTTGGGGCAGGAGGAGCCTTTGGTTCCCAGGTAGTTGCCTGGATTCTTACTGGTCTCTTCTCAGTTGTACTGGGTCCCAGATTATCACTAGATGTAGACCCAGGTACCCACCTGGTCTTTTGGTGTGTCTTACATGAATTCTGGGATGAATTCCAGTTGAGGAGTCCCTGTCCTCTTCACACTGACTCAGGCCTCCTCTCTCCCGCCAGTCTCTCAGCCTACAGGTACACCTGGATTTTCTACACATCACCCAAAACTGGGGGCACCACCCTTGGCCTTTCTTCTGCCTAACCATGGCATCCTTCGTGACCCTTGTTGCTGCTTCTAGACCATTCTCCTTCTCTTTCCCACCCTCACATTGGCTTTAAATTGTATGTCTTTGGATCACGTTACTTGCTACCTCTCCCAGTCATGGTCATGAACTAACCTCAGATCACACCTGTTATTCCCTGGAAACGTCACCATCACTCTCTCCAGCACTACTCTCAGCACAACAGTTTGTAGGTTCAATACTCAGGGAGATCAACCTTCATCCATCTTGGTGTCTGAGCTTCTTAACCTTTTCCACTCACGTGATCTGATCCACCACTCACTTTATCTGTTCACTCCCATGATTACACCCAAGATCTTGTCATTCACAATAATTGAAATTGTCCATGATCTCAACTCAAGTCATCCACACTCCTACTATCTCCTACCTTTCAAGCTCTTTCCTTCTAGTACTCCCCACCCCCAATCCTTAAGTCCACAAGAGTCTCAAATTCTCTGGTTCTACCACATTTTTATTGTGCTTTGCCTCTACCATGTTCTCATTTCCCTCCTAACCCACCTTGGATTCCCTGATCAATGATTATAATCACTTCCTCACATAGATATTCTCTTTCTTGCTCCATTGTCTTTTTTATTTTACCAACTTGGTGAAACTCCAACCCTGGGTAAGTCCAATTTTCTGCCTACACTGTGCTTATATCCATGCAGCTAGTTAAATGTGACGTAAGTGAACCACAAACACGTTGAATGGTCTCACTTTAAAT
The DNA here is from genome assembly GCA_004027735.1 of Carollia perspicillata. Lineage (NCBI taxonomy): Eukaryota > Metazoa > Chordata > Mammalia > Chiroptera > Phyllostomidae > Carollia > Carollia perspicillata. The sequence goes on along the minus strand of PVKM010023172.1, from coordinate 13,907 downwards.
TCGTGCTCACTAACATCAAGTGAGTACTTTTCCTAGCCACTCTCTCCTTAAACTTCCTTCCCTATTCTTAGTCTCATCTGATGACACTACTTCTTATCTCACTGAGAAAGGAGAAGTAACCAGAAGAGAACTTCCACCACCACACCTACCGGCTTGCTAGCATCTGTGTGCGGATATTGTTCTACTTAAATTACTGTGGATGAAGAGTTCATGCCAGCAGCCAAGACCAACACCTCCAGTTGTACACTAGATCCCATCCCTTTTTATAAATCCAGGGTCATAATTACAGCAGTTCTTCCTTTTTCCCCCCCTGCATTATTTTTTCTTTTGTTACCTTAAAAATAAAAGTCAGTTATTTTATCAGCACAAAATGGGTTTATTTGGGAACAACAAAGAATTGTAACTTGGAACATGCAAACTAAGGCAAAACCATAGGCAAGTTGGGAGAGCAAAGGAAAGGAACACTCTTTTATAGAGGAAAGGGAGAAGTTGGGAGGGGCTATTACAAACAAAAAGTCTATTGGAAGGACCTGGGAGTTTGGAGTACAGTGGCTTTTCTTGGCTGAGCTGTTGGGAGGTAAGGAAAAATACCTTTCTTCCTCCTGCTGAGTAGGAAAGTAGAAAACACCTTCCTGTTAGAGATGCAAGGTCCATCTTCTCTCCCTGTTTGGGGTAATTGATGATGAGCAGTAAGGAGAGAGAGCTCCCACACTTGGCCTCCTGACTCCATTTTAGTGAGGTTTCCTTTTATTAACCTTCACATCTCTATTAGTTTTTCCCATCAGCCTGTAAACATTATTTCTCTCATAAAAACCTTTCTTGATCCCATATTCCCTCTAGCTACCACCCCATTTCTCTTCTGCCTTTAACACAAAACTCCTTGAAAAATTTGTGTGTTCTCATGGTCTCCAACCACCTCTCCTCCCATTTGTTCTTGAACCCTCCTCATGAGTCATTTTCTACTCTTAGTAAGATCCCCAGTTACCTTTTCTTTACCAAGTCTTGTTGTTTATTCTCAGCCCTCATCATAGGTGCCCTATCAGCAAAATTGACCAAGACGACTACTTCCATTTCCTCGAAACACCCCCTTCCTCTGCCTTCCAGTATGCCACATTCACTTGGTTTTCCTCCTGTCGCATTTGTTGCTCTTTCTCAGCCTGCTTCGCTGGTTCCTCCTCATTCCCCTGACAAGACCTTGCAATGGTGTAATATCCTATGACTCCATTTTAGACCTCTTCTCTTTTGTACCCACACTCACTTTCCTAGTGGTCTTGTCCAAAACCATGGTTTTAAATGCCATCTCTGTATTGATACCTCCCTAGCTTGTATCTTCATCCCTGAATTCTCTTCGGAATTACAGGCTCATAGATCTGCCCACCTACTCACCATCTTTACTTGGATGTATAGCTTAACATGTCAAAAAGCAAGTTCCTATTCTTAGTTACTAAAACTGCTTCTCCTCAGCCTTCACATCAAGCAATGGGTAACTTCATTATTTCAACAAAAAAACTTGGTGTTAACCTCAATTCCTTTCTTTCTCATGTATTGCATATCCAACACAAGGATCATATAGACTTTTGGCATTCATATGATACCCCTTCATGTAGGTGGAAATTGCTAAATTGGCTCCTTTGCCTCCCCAGATGGAAGGCATTCAGTTTCCCCCTTTGCCACTTCCTTCACTAAGCAAGAAGTACATATTTAAAGCCAGCCATGCACAGAATGGAGCTAGCCATTGTGGGGAATACAGAAGAAATGTACAGTGTTTTTCCTGCCATCCAGAGGAGTAAGGTCTGCTTTTCAAACCTCAAAATCACAGTGCTATTGCTCACTCAGCACTCTCTGATGCCCCTCCATGACGCAGGTGTTTAAGTGCCTGTGCTTTGACATCCTAGGGACAAATTATATGACTGTGGGCAAGTTATTAATATTTATGAGCATTAGTGTCCTCATTTATGAGGTGTGACAATATTATTAACCTTATGAGGTAGTTTTGAGGATTAATTGGGTTAATGTATGTGTAGAAATTAAAACAACTTTGTAAAGAAGTCACAGAAAGCATGACTTAATGTGATTTAAGGAGAAAAGGGGAATTTGTTGATTTATACGATTGAAAAACCCAGGAGAGTATGCCCATTAAAGAAGTAGCTTTATCCAGGAGCTCAAATGCCGTCATCAGACCTTGATCTTTTTCCACGTCTAACTTCACTCTCATTTTTTGGCTTTGTTCAAGGTTCTACGTGGTGGCAAAGAAGCACAGACCCCATTCCTCCTGTGTCTTAGTCTAACATTCAAGTGAAAGTCCTTGCCACTCATTTGTCTGAAGATGGCCTGATTCCTATCCTTGAACTTATCACTTGGCCATGGTACAGGACATGTTAATTGGCTTGACCTTGGGTCATGGCCACCCCTAGAGCTAAGGCAGAGCCTATTTTACCCAAATATAAAATAATATGTTCACTATAGTATTTAAACCCCCTACCACAGTGGCTATAATATACAAAGTCCTTAATGAATAGTCACTGTTATCGCCATCATCACAGGGATTAAATTTTAATCATGGACATCTCAAGAAACATAACTCAATACTGTTCTTTTTTTAAAATCTTTTTTTAAAGATTTTATTTATTTATCTTAACAGGGGAAGGAAGGAGAGAGGGAGAGAAATATCAATGTATGGTTGCCTCTCGTGCGTCCCATGCTGGGAACTGGCCTGCAGCCCAGGCACGTGCCCTGACTGGGAATCGAACCACGATCCTTTGGTTCACAGGTCTGTGCTCAACCCACTGAGCTACACCAACCAGAGCTCAATAGTATTCTTACATAAGAGCCTTTACTGTGCTGAACTGAGAGAAATATTATCTGTAGTAGATGTTTGTTATTTGTGTCCCAAAAATCTCATGAACACTCTTTCTACGTTTTGATAGCTCCCCATACTATAGGTTCTGCCTACCCCAAATAGAAACCAAACACTTTCATTTTTCCCACACGACCCATCCCCATTACCACCACCATCACCATTTTGTTTCTTCGAATCCTATGCACCATGACAGAATTTCATTCAGAAATGAGTTAAGGAAATGAGAGTGACATGGGATATCCATTTCGCTATTGCAGAGATGGTGGTAGCTAGAGTCAATATGACTCATCACACTTATCAGGCCAGTTCCGTGTTGTGGCTTTAGCATTGTTTCAAGAATATCAGTTCAGAAATTATTCCTCTAGCTCTCCAAAGATTGAGTGTAATCCCCCCTATCAAATTCCATCTTATATAAAGTAAGTTGAATGATAATGCTGTCTGCAACTAAACACCAAGGTGATCAAGAACTATAGCGTTTGGATGGCACAGGCTTGCATTAAAGTTGCCTAGGCCAGTGTCTCATCAGATGTTTCTCCAGCAGAGTGCTGTATAAAAAGAATAAACACTCATAAACTACCAGTTCCATGACTGAATAAATGAACTCATGACTGGCCTAAAAGATCATCTGGGGGAATATTACAATCTTAAAATGTGAATGGATTAGGAAATTATTGATCTCTTTCTACACAGTGGACAGAAGAAGCTGAAGACCCAGAAGGTTAATTTAACTTGAAACATTACCCTTATATTCCTAGCTGATATTGTTTTCATCAAAGCTACCACAAAATTATGGGTATAACACTGTCAATATGAAATTTATAAGGATAATATTAATTATTTTCAAAGTTCTATTGACTCATTTTGTGCACTATATTTAAAACAATTAACATAGACTTTGAACATCTATTTTTCTTTTCACCGAGACTTTGATCTTCATGATATTCATCATAATGAGTTTCAACCAAAAACAACATTAAGTGGAACTGACTCCATATCTGTTTCTTAGCAGCCACTACTCACTACTGGCTTATATCAAGGTTCCACATTAAATGCATGTACTCTGGAGCCATACTGTCTGAATTTGGCATTTTCTAGCTATTTAACTATTTGCAAATTATTCGTTCTCTTTATGTCTCAATGTCCCACCTGATAACTGGGCATAATGATGGTGCTTACCTCATTAAGTTGCTGTGAGAATGAAAAGAGTTAATATTTATAAAGTATTTAGAGTAGAGCTTGTTATTACATTATACGTCCTACACATTTTTAATACAAAAACATGAAGCTTGCAGTTAACTACATTGAAATCTCTTTCATATATGTGGCTGCTGATTCAGTCTATCTCAATCTAAAACTGTGTGATTAATTTCTTTTTTTCCAGACTAACTGCAAGACTTTGTATTTAACCATGTTGGGTTTCTTTTGTTGGTGTCGACTCAGAAGCACTTTCACGTCCCCTCGCTTTCTGCACTCACCCACCCACCCAGCATCCCTGGGTGCAGGTGCTAATGAGAAGGGTGGAAAAGAGCAGGGAAGGGAGACTCCGGGAAGCTAAGCATGCAGTCTTCACTCAAGATCTGCCTGCAACTAACTTTGGAGCCCCACAAAGTTTAAGTGGCTCTATTTACTTTTAAATTAGTCATATAGTTAAAATACAACAAGCACATAAGCTTAATAGCTGATTTCCAGGCAAATTACTATCAAACCGATTTTTAATTACCATCAAAATAAGCCCAAGTTGTTATTTAAAATACCTCAGTAAAATGAAATGACAGTTGTGACAATTATAAAACCGCCATCTTCAAAGGTAGAACTAAGTGTTTGCCCTATTTATGAACTGAAACACAATTCAGGGAAGCAAGCCATCCAAATGCATCTCTTGAATCCTGTTTGGCTGTTCTGACATAGGAGAAGATAAGAGAAAGTATCAAGTGGGAAAACATAAGATGCAGAACTACGGAAATAAACTTGTCGTCCCCGACATCTGTGTTTATAAATGCATTATGTTAAACAGCAGAGATTTTCCCTATGGTTAGCCAATACCAAGATGGCGTCCTGCATGTTTTATTTTTTCTGTAGCCCTAATCCGTAAGGACTTTCCTTACTTGTCTCTTTGCTTCCCGCTTTTGTTTTAATCTCTTCATAAAGAGTTGGCAGAGACATAGCTGGGCAATTTCAGAAACATGGCTTACAACCTCTTCGCTCCTTTCTAATGCTGCAAAAAGTGAGTCTGTGCTAAGTCACTACGTTTTAATGAGGAGTTGGTCACAGTCCACTCCCCTCTCCTCACCCAGGTGGAGATTTTCCCTATCAATAGCCCCAGAGCAGGTCTGAATCAAAGAAATGACACATGCAGGGGCCAGATGTTTGGAGAGTGAGAAGGGGAGTAAGTTCACACAATTGTTCTGCCTTCTTGCTTTCCGCTGAGGTTCTTTCCTGTGGGCTGTAGGACGCATTAGCAGGCCTGCGGACGGACGGCCCTGCAGCCAGGGCCTGCGAACAAGCAGCCTTCCTTTTCCTGTGCAGCTGGTGTTTGCAAGGGGACCTGATTTGAGAGTTGATTTATTTACCCTGTCTTTTTTTATTTTTTAATGAATGGACATAGATGTCTGTTTGTTGAAACAATTCATAAACTCTAATGATACGTTTAGAATTTAGCAGAAAAACATCCTTGCCTGTGCAGGTGGAAATCTAAGGAACTTGACTTTCAGAATTTCTGTCGAGTAACTCAGAGGAAGATCAGGGGACATTTTGTTGATCTTGTTTTTAAGAAAATAGCTGACTCTTTCCCTGGTGGAAACCCATGGGCTCCAGTTCACGAATTCTCATAGTGAATCTGGTGTCTGTGGAGACTTGGAAGATGTTTATCATGGCACCTCAACAGTTGAGAGGAAGAGAACATGCCTCCTCTTGGGCCAGCTCCTCCTTTCAGGTATCCTTAAAAAGTCAAGGAATCTGAGACCTAAGACATACAACCTGACTGCAGTGAAAAGAGAAGCGAGAGAAGGTACACTTTCTTCCCTTAGAAAATGTGTCTGTTATTTTGGGTAGTAATGTGAAAATGCACACCAAGTTAGAAAGCTTTAAAGGAGTATTCAGTGAAAAATAATTCTTTTACATCCTTGCCCCCACCAGCCACTAAGTTCCTTGACCAGAGATAATGATCATTACCAGTGTCGAGACATCCTATATAGATATAAACAGTTACATGTGTATATGCTTCTTAAATACACAAATAATAATGCACAATACACATTGTTCTATATCTTGCTCTTTTCACTTAGCAATACATCAAAAAAATTTTGCTTTGTCTTCTTTTTGGGTTTCCTGCCCAAAGTGCTATCAGAAGAGAGTCTTCTGTTCAATGACCTGCATGTGGTTCTGGCTTATTGCACTGACAACAAACAAGATGCCAAGTTCAATTTCACCTCAGCCTCAAGTCGTCTCAGCCTGGAAAAATAGGAATGCTATTTAAAACCTTAGAAGTTTACAGAACAGGGTGGGTAGAAGGAAAAGAAAAGATGGGTTCTGTTTTAAAGAATGTTGTGTGGAACTGACAGTTAAGCGTGGGATACTTTGAACACAGTCCTTACAAAATGAAAGTTCATTGGTTCCTTTGCCTGCCTTTGTAAGCAGAACACAAATACACTGACCATGATGGTCTTGTCTTTGCTAGCTAAGGACCTGTAGGGCAACATGCTATCAGTATTCTGGACACAGTACAAGGGAAGTGGAGAGGGAAAGAGAACAGGCTTTGGAATCAAGCAGATACGGGTGTTAATACTAGCTACAATAATTACTACCTTAAGTCATTTAACCTCTTAGAGCCTTGATTTTCCTTCACGTAAGATGAACACGTACCTTAAAGAGAGGCTGTGAGGATTGTTTAAAAGAAAAAAAAAAGTCAGGCACTGTAGGCATCTACTATTAGTGTGATAATGACACCTACTAGCCAATCCCCAATTTTTCCATAACTAAAAACAACATCTATTTCACATCCATGGGACTGTTGACTATGATTTGTGACCAGCACATTGTTACTTCAGCCCACGTTCTATCAGGCAAAATATCACATGGCCAAGGCCAAAGTCAAGGGAGCAGGAAAAATACTCCACCCACAGTGAACCTCAAAGGCAGGCAGAGAAGGAAGAATTGCAAACAAAATGCATAGGCACCCAGTACAGAACCAGGTACTTAGAAGATACACACAAATGGGACTTACTATACTTATTATTGTATTTTATATTATTATACCATTATATCTTAATAATTATGTTATATAGTATATATATTAGGTGTTATATAATTATATATTATTATTATATAGCTTTCACATATGAAAGGAATAAGAGATGGCTCTGAATTTACAATAGTTCTAAAATACATCCTAAAAAATTGTTTTTGAAAAACACTTTAAAAAGTCAGTCCATTTGCTACCTTGCCATTGACATACCTAATCATCACTGGCATGTACGATGCCTCTGTGAGAATTTGAAAAAGATGTCTCCTCTAAGAAGGTGCAGCCCCAGGGTCAAGAGCACGGCAAGTACATGACACAAAGAGCCCCTTCCGTGGGGCAGACACAGCTCTGCACAAGAGCATACCACTGGGCACCTCGGAGAGCAGCTGAGAGCAGCCAGTCCGCCGGCACCTTGAGCAGGCATGACCTGCGCACCATCTGCAATACTGCTGCTCCTGAAAGGGGAAGGCAGCCCAGGACTCTCATCATGTATTGGGTTCTGGTTCATTGCCAACATTGCTATAAGCAGTTTCCTTGGTGCTTTGATTCACAGCTTCCTTTCTGCTTTCCAAGTTATGGTCTAGGAAGTTGGCACTTTGGGAACACAGGAGTGCCTATTTCCCAGAATGCCTGCAGCTTTTCAGGTCTGAATCCACACCCAGGTGTTGCGGCAGCTTCCAGGCAGCTCTGAGGCCTAGCAGCTGGGATCACAGAGAAATGTACAGACTTACACAACTTAATTTCTTTCATCCTGACTGACAGGATAAGGACAGAAGGGAAGAGGAAAGAAATCTAAAGAAGCTTTAAAGGCACTGACAGTCTAAGCTGGTAGATAGATAAGCAGCTCATGGGAGTGGGGTGCGAGGCAGACGTGGGCAGAGAGATCGAGAGACGCACCCCGGCGTCGGGTGGCAGTGGAAGACCCCTATCTCTACACATAACAACCAATGTGAGCAAAGATGTGGAATTTAGTCCTGAATTTCTTACTTGGAAAATTAATAAGTGGTTAGCAAAAAATGATTCCACAGGACATTCATTTCAAAGTTATTTAGAACCTAGGCATAGAGAAGGAGGGAGAGGAGAGAGGAGGAACGGAGACACAGACAGGCACGGACAGAGACAGAGGGAGAAGAAGAGAGGGAGAAAGGACGGGAACAGGGAGCCCGGCGCAGGGGAGAGGAGACGCTCGTTCCGCAGTGCCCGACGGAGAGAGAAGGAACGCGGGGCTGCAGTACTGACCTCCACGATTTTACCGAAAGCACTGCCCGGAGACTGGCGGGGACATCTGAAGTCCCCACCTGCTTGTTAAATGTCTTATTTGGAGGACCTTCTAGCCTAACTCATCCGTCCTTTCCCAGCTCCCTTCACTGGCCTTCTAGACTCTGTTCTGTCTTCCTCTTCCCCTCCTGCAGGCAGAGGAAAGGAAAGCAGCTGCTGCGCCCTGGCTTGGAGGTGCTCTTCGGTTTTCCTGTTTTCTCGCTCGTAAGAGTCTGTTAGGCACTTCCTCTGACATTTATTTGCGGTCTGACCCGTGAATCTTTGAGATAGTCTCTGTCACGGTCCCTCACTCCAGTGACACCGCAAGGCTCCCTGAGCGGGGCATGGATGGCACCGGTTCATGGGCATGCAGGTCTCAGCAGCCAGGCTGTCCTCTCCCCTGCTGTCGGGGTGGAGGCTGCGGGAGAAGGCCGAAGCCCTGCAGGTTGCTCCCTGAGTGAACTCTCCTTGGATACGGGCCAGAATCAAAGCTCGGCTTCCTTTCTTCCCCTACAGTGTGGTTGGGCTCCAGCAGGTCTCATGCCGTTGCAGGGGCTTCCACGCGCAGGAAAGAGTACCGCCACTGGGTAACCTAGCCTCCTCTCCAGAGCTTTCCAGATCCATTCAGAACCCCGCTGCTGTGTGGGGAGTCAGCATGCTGAGGATGGCATGTTTATTTCAAAACAATCATGAAGCTTGATTTTATACAGTGAAAGAAATTAGTACTTGCTGAATATGGCCCAATTATTAGTGCGTTGATTCCTACAGATGAGCCTCTGACACTGGCTGGAAGGCAAGGCATCAGGATGTTTCAATAAGTTTGGCTGAAGAGAACTGCTGAACTGATTCTCTGTGGCTGTTGGACCTTCCCTCCCTTACCCCAGAACTCAGGTGATGACTCCATATGCAGAATGACTTTCTCATGGAGCGCACATGGTGTTATTTTCATGTTAGCTGGAAATGGACACATTGAAGCATGGTTGGGAGATGCCCCAAAAGTCAGCCATCAGACTGACACCTGCTTTCCCCAAGCCCACATTCTGATCATTAAATGACTTCAAAGATGGAAGAAATTGTGACATACAACTGAGGAAATACAGCCAGACACCTTATTGTGGATCCTCAAACTTGGTATGTGAATCTACACCTTGGTGTGTGAATCTGCACCTCAAATCTCAGCTGCATGTAACAATGGCTTAAACAAATCAAGGATTATTTGCTCACTGTTACAGGTTGAACCGTGTCACCTTCATCCCCCCAAAATCAAACGTTGAAGCCCTAAACCCTAATCCCTCGGAATGTGGCTGTATTTAGAGATCGTGCCTTTAAATAGGTGATTAATGACCTGGCTGGTGTGGCTCAGTTGGAACATTGTCCAGTACACCAAAAGGTTGTAGGTTCGATTCCTGAGCAGGGCACATACCTAGGTTGCAAGTTTGATCCCTGGTCGATGGTAGGCAACCATTCGATGTTTCTCTCTCACGTGAATATTTCTCTCTCACATCCGTGTGCCCCCGCCTCTCTCATAAAGCAGTGAAAAAAATATCCTTGAGTGAGGATTTAACAAATAAAATAAAATAAATGGGGGATTAAATGAAATGAATCCTTTGGGATAGGACCTTGTGTTAGTCAGGGCTCTCCAGGGAAACAGAACCAATAGGAGATAGGATATTTTAAAAGATTATTTTAAGAAATTGGCTCACGTGGTTACGGAGGCTGGCAAGGTGAGTCTGCAAGTTGGAGACCCAGGAGAGCTGCTGGTGTGGCTCCATCCGAAGACTGGCAGGCTTCAGGCTCAGGAAGAGCTGATGTTTTAGTTGGAGTCTGAAGGCAGGAAAAAAGCTGATGTCCTAGTGAGAAAGTGATTGCAGGAAGAATTCTCTCTTACTCAGGGGAGGGTCAGCCTTTTGAGTCCTAGGTTCTTGCTTTGCTGGTCTATTACCAGTCCCCAAACAGATTCCACTTCATGCTATACTTAATACCGTCAAAGCCCATTCACCATTCATTCATTCACTCATTTATCCATGCACAAAGGACAGTTCCAAATGTTTGGCATGCATTATCTCATTTAAGCATTGGAGTAGAATGGTGAGAAAAACAGGAAGTCTCTGCTAGTATAATTTACAGATTAGAGGAGAGAAAAATATTCATGTTATTCTAATGAAGTGTGGCTAGGCTTCTGAAAGGGAAACTACTGGGAGATGTAGGTGCCAACAGCAGAGAAATGTAACGTATTATCTGCCTACCCAAACCTTTCCCATTCTGCAAGACCTCAGTCAAATGCTAGCCATTCACCCACCAGCACTCACGCCACACCCATCAGAACAAACTGCCCCTTTGTGTTGATATCGTTGGTAAAATTAAAGAATACTTACCTAGTGCTGTCCTTTGAGCTACATATTTTTGGAAACAGGGTACATTGAGCCTTTACAGTTCCATTAAGTAAATTATCTCCATTTTATATACCAAGAAAATGAAACTCAGAGACTCATATGTCCAGACCTTTACACCAACACTTTCTTTTTGGAATTCTCTTCCTCCAGATTGTCACCTGGTTGCCTCTTTACTTAGGTCTTGGTTCAAATGTCACCTCCTCCAAGAAGACCCCCTTGGCCATTAATTCTTAAAGCTCCGCAATTCGGAGTCACTTTTGTACATCACTTTGTTTTGTCATACACCCCATTACTCTCTGAAAGTACATCCTTTTATTGATTTGTTTTCATGCATATCGTTCATCTTCTTCCAATACATTATGTAAGTTCTATGAAGCAAGGAAAACCCCCTCCTCTAAATTGGGCCTCTGTCTCTCTCAGTGGCCCTTACCAGGATACCTGATACCTGGCAGACCTTCAATTAATGTTCGTTGGATGAATTAATGAATATAACCAGAGCCCCATAGGTAATAAGTGGTGGAACTGGAATTGGAACCTGGATGTGTCTTTCTGCAGAGTCCAGAATTTAATTTTTGTTTTAGATTTCACACAATCTTGCTTTAGACTTTGTTTACTCTTCTGTCTCTGCTTCCTGGTTCTCGGGGCCATGCGACCACACCTAGACATCTTTGTATCTCTTACAGCTCCTATGAGGACACCACCTTGCTCCTCAGACACTTGGCCTGGGTTGGCTGACATGACTAAGTTTCCATGACAACACCCAAGGAGGAAGGAGGCTGTTTGATTTTCTCTCTTCTCCATTGACGGGAGCACCACAGACTAAGGAAGTTTCCTGCTAAGCCAGACTCGGCCAGAGGTGTCATTCACGGCTTCCAGCTGGCTAACCCACACCCAGAGGGCAGAGAAGGTTTTAACTTCCATTTGAGGAGTACGGGCCAAGTCCTTCGGTTCCTTAGAAGACGCTGGCTTGGCCTCGTTATTGTGGACAGGATCCATCTCCACCAATGAGAGGCTGGGCGTTCTGGTGGGGGAGAGCCATCCTCCTGTGCAGGGAATGGATCTAATGCAGCCAAGGGGCTTCCTGCCCTAAGCCACACTCTTGGCTTTTCCTGTTTTTCTCTTAGCTGAAAAGTCAGTGGAACCTCAGGAAGCTGCCTATTCAGTCTCCTTTTTGTACCTGTGAGGAGAGAGAATAGTGAAGACTTTTTGGGGGGCTGATGTCACCCAAAAACCCAGGGGAGCAAAGAAGGCAAAGTCAGCACCTGTCTATGCACAGAGCCAACATGGCTACCCTGAAGCCAAGGGCCCCCTGGAGCCACCTGGAGAGCATGCCGTCGCTTCCTCCATGGGGACCAGGCCCAGGCACGACAGAGGCCTCTCCTTCCGGTGCTGGAGGTTCTGCACAAGGATTCAGAAACAACTGTCCGCTTTCCTGGACTGACAGAGAGGCAGCTGCTTGTAGGGGATGATGTGACGGCAGCGAGACATGACTTCCTCCTCAGAGTAGCTCCTCATTACCTGATTTCCTCCATAATTCCCTTGAGTCTCACAGAATTGGCCTTTAAGAGAATGCTACCAAAATGTAAACTCCTCAGAGGGCTAATAATCCACTCACTAGACAGGGGTCAGCGTTTTGGTGAAAGGGGCCAGAGAGTGAGTCAGATCCCACAGTCTGGCTCCGACAAACCAATAAAGCCCTCTGGCAAAGGGTTGGCTGTTTTTTTCAAAGCCGGCACTGCACTCGGGTGTGGCCCACTTACCTCCTTTCCCCTCCCTTTGCAGTCACCTCACTGTGGCAGCTGCGGAATCCGAGATCGGCCTGGTCGTCCCTTCAAGATGCTGGGAGTCGCGGTGGCGAACCTCAGCACTGACTTTAGGAGATGACTATTGCTGCCACCTCAGGGCAGCTGTTTCCTGGGCCACCATCTTGGTTTAGTCCAGTCAGCACAATGGCCAGAGGTGGGTGTTCTCATTGCAGTTCCAGGCATTTGGGGACCTTATGTCAGTCTGGACAGGCAAGGTTATGCTGCAATAATAAACAACCTCGACATTTCAGTTTCTTAACACAACCCAGGTTTTTTTCTCGCTCATGTGACATGTCCAACATGGGTTGTCAGGCAGGCTCCACTCATGAGTCATTCAGGACTGAGATAATGCAAGCTTTGTCGCAACACATGCCTTCTTAGTTGCCTCATCAGGGGAAAGGGGCAGGACATATCATGCCCTGGCTTTCAAGTCTGTGTCCAAAGGGGTCGTATCTGCTCAAATGAGTCACATGCCACATGGAACTTCTAAGAGGGTGGGTAAGAGCAATGCTACCATATGAACAAGTCTACTGACTGCCCAAGCAAAGGGTCAGGGGACTTTGCTTGTGTGTAGAGTTAAATATTTTCAGGGGAAAGATACATAACAAGAAGCTGAGTGCTGACAGTGCAGAAAAAACATGAAGGCCCCCCAAAGAGGAGTTAGTCGGACATTTCAGAAGTGCCGCAGACGAGAACAACACTCATCTAGGAAAGACCGTTTCCGAGGGCCACGCTGAAGTGAACAGTGGGCTGGGGCAAGTATCAAGGACAGCCGATGGTTCCACCAGTGGGAGAAACAGTCTGCTGTCTTCTAGGGAAAAACAGCAACTTAAAAAAGATCAGACAAAAACTAGATTCTGTGTAAAACCAAAGATTTAAGCATAAAAGTAGTTCTGAGCTGGTGCAAGACCGCTGACAGGGAAAGGTCCTGAGGAAGACAACGGAGAGATGAAGCAGCAGCTGGTGCGTCTGCCGCGTCCTGCATGTCATGCCCCCGCCCTATGTTCATGGCACCAGTGCCCAAGACAAAAAAGCATCCAGCCTCAGAGCAAGGCTTGTGTGGCTGTGGGGGCTGGGCACTGTGCACCTCGAGGGGTGCCCATTACGCTGTGGCACATGCAAACAGAGCACCCAGGGGCTGGCGGTGCACAACCTGAAGAGTCCTCGGTGGCGGCCTGCTGAAGGCAAGGTCGTGGACTCTGGCTCTCACGTCGCGCAGCTCCTGACCTCATTAGTGTGGGCTTCTGCTCTGGCATTGCCCTCACGCTCTGAATCGCACAGCAGACACAGGTTTTCTGGTCACGGCGCTCGACTCTGGTGCTTACCAGTGTGTAACTAACATATTCCTAGGG
>PVKM010023171.1:0-21345 GCA_004027735.1 Carollia perspicillata | reverse complement strand
GTCACTCCCAAAACATTAATCTAATTTCTGCTCCCAGAGTGTATCAGCTCAGATGTTATCTTTGTTTTTCCATCAGTTCTGAGAATTGTACCCTGGGTGACAAGCACAGCGTTACAGAGAAAAGGAAGGGCATGAAACCCCGTGGCAGCAGGCTGGGAAGGTCCCTCCCCTTCTCACGGTGGGTGACCCTGCTGCGCAGGAGAGCAGCCCCGGCAGAGCGGGCCTGTGCTGGGCCGAAAGGGCGCCGCCACCCGGTTAACCCCAAATGTCTTGATCAAGCTGAACTATTTTTTTCTTGCATAATGGGGGAAAAAAAAACACTGAAGACAAAAACCCTTTAATACCAGAAGCCATTTAAAGACTTTTTAACCAAGGGAAGAAAGAGTGAAGAGAATGTTTCCCTGCTTGCCGGGCACCTGACCTGCGGCAGAACGAAGTCCCTGAGACCCCAGGCTGAGGCCCGGCCGTGACCCCGCGGCCCAGCTGACTGTCTGGGAGCTGCAGCCCCACTCGTGCCGACACCCCTCCTTCCCGGCCCTGAGAACAGGCGGGAGGAAGCCCTTTCTGCCTCCCGCCGCCCCTCCTCGTCCACAGAACCGCACTGTGGCTGCGACCTGGGGTGCTGCCGAGTTACTGTGGCGGAAACACCTGCCGTGGGCCGCGGGCCGCGTGGCGCGCAGTGGGGCCACCTGTAGGCATCTCCTGCCACTGGAAATCACGGCTAATCGTGGAGAATTCCGCAGAGCCGCGAGGAGAGCGGGTAAGAATCACACTGCCGCTTCCCCCCAGCGCGGGTTCCTCTGTGAAGGAGGGTTAGAGAGCTGTGCTCTCTCCCGCCCCCACCCCCGCTCCCACAGACCAGCGGCCCCACGGGCCGGAGCCACACAGCCACTCCGCACACTTCAGTGGTCCGCCTGCTGGAGCAGCCACGTGGCCATCGCCTATTAGAACGCGTGCAGTCGAGAACTTCTTTTTTTACAGTGAAGACAGCGATTTTGCTAGTCTCTCTGCCTCTCGTTCACCTCTCCGAAGCCGCCTCCTCAGAGTTTGGCAAAGGGAGGAAGTGACGGGAAGAACATCCCTGGTCCGAGGCCAAGCGTGTATTTGGGAGAAACGAATATGCACGTTTCAGGGATGCTGGGCAACCTTGACCCTTTCCAACCAGAAGGGAAATTGAATTTACCACAGAGATGCTTCAGAGAAAAAGTGTGTATTATTGGGCTTTTGTCGCGAAGTAGGCGGATTTAGTGCTTATCCTGTAAATTCTCAGAGTCGATGTGTTACTTATTTCAGATCACACCCTCCCCATACCAGAGCTGTGAAATTTTATGCACGCACATCTGTGCACACCCATACACACGAACTTTCATCGAGAAGCTTCCAAGAGACAGCCTAATTTTTGTCCAGGGCTTGTACATGACCTATAAACTTCGTGACTGACTGCAGTCTTTATTTCTACAAGCACTGCAGACACTGTTTGGGATTTTCCGTCTACGGCAGCCTTTTCCCCTGCAACGATCACGTGGCTTGGACCGAAGGAAACTACATTTAAATGATCATTTAAGTACTGAAGACTGGATTCTTGGTGGTATTAAGGCTGGCATTTCTGTTCTATTTGTCCTACACGAAGGGTTAATCAGGTTTGCATAACCTTATTCGTTGACGGCTTTCCCACAGCAGATTTCAGGATCCCAGCCAAAACGGACTTTAACCCTTGCGATCCTGCTGCTAATACCCGCGCGGGGCAGGCCGCATCCCCTCAGCGCACGAGGCGGGTGTGCTGCCTCCGAGCAGTTTGACCTGATATCCAAGCAAAAACAGGTTCCTGGAGACGCTTGCCATTTTGGTTGCTATGGTGAGTTTCATATTTTGTGGAAACCACTGCTAGATGTCTTAAAATAGACCTTTGCCAAGAAAAACACGGGTCCGGTGGCATATGCCGGCAGAGCGGGGCGAGGGTGCTCAAATTCCCTCCTTTGTTTCTCCCCTCTGCCCCCTGGGGCCCCTGCTCCCAGCATCAGGCTGAAAATCCAGGAACTCGCTGCTAATTACAGTGTTGACAATTCCCACCCCGGGGGAGGGTGCCAGCTCTCAAACCACGGCCTCTGGGGCGCAGTGACAAGCACATGCTGCTCTCGGCGGCCCGATGTTCCAGGCTGGCCACGTTAATTACCGCTCACTTAAAGCTGGACGTTGCAGACACGCAGCTCCGTGAGCGGGCTGCAGGATTCACAGCCCGGACAAACGGGAAAGCCGAGAAATGCGGACCCGCCAGACACCTCTCCTCCGACAACATGTCGATTATTTCAGGTGTGGCTTCTCGGCGTCCGTGCGCCCACTGGACGGATTACCTTCTCCGAAGCACCAGCACAGATCAGAACCACCTCCCCCCGCCCTCCTCTCTGTCTGTCTGCCTGCCTGTCTGTCTGTCTCCCTCTTCCTGCCAGCTCTCAACTCTCTTATCTTTCTCAGCATTCTATCTACATGGGTTTTTTCCCACCTGGCTTTTAAAATTTGAGGAAAGTAATGGGCATAATTGTTTACAGTTAGTGAAAAAGGAAAACCTTTTGACGGGGACAACAGGGTCTAAAGATCTACTCTGGTCTTGATGAATTTTACAACAATGGTCATTCTTTCACACCATTTTTCAAGCGAAATGCTCACTGCTGTCACAGAGGTCTCATTTGGAAGCGCGTTTCTCTGGCTGATAGGCTGGGTGGCCACCCAGTAAGAAATCACCCTCCCGGCCCCCTAAATGGTCAGCATCGCAGGTGACTCGGGGCTGGTGTCAGTGACGGCGCGCCCTGCCATTGCCACAAACACCACAGCCGTGGAGAAGGCTTCTGGAAAACCGAGAGTTCTAGTTCACTCGGCTGTAATCCGAGAGTCAACCTGTCTTTGTTTATTCAGCACGGCAGCGCCGGATATTTAAAAGCGGAAATGCAAGGAAGTAAAAGCAGCTTTCACTTGGACGTGGTTGAGCAAAGGAGGTTTGCAGGCGTTCCAACAGATAATAATAATAATACAATGCTCAATAAGTGACGGCACAAGAACACACTTGGTTTCCCGCACCCACCACGGAGAACCTACTTTTGCCCACCCTGCATGCCATGACGCTGTTCTGTTTCTGTTGCTTGGTGAGAGAACATCACTGAGTCAGGGTGATTTACTAGCCTTATCTTTAATTCTTCATTGGATATACCACATGACAAATAGTTGTCATCCCAACCTTTCGGCCATGATTTTCATCTGGAAGCTCATGTGACGTTGAGTGGATTTAACTGAGATTAAAACGTTCCCGTTTTACTGGGAGACCTGCAACTTGGGTAAAAGGTTGAGCTATTTCTTTATATTGATTCATATTAATGTCCACATTAATATCAATTTGGCTTAATTTTTGTCCCAGATTCTGAAAAAAAAAACACGTAAGTATAAGCACACTGTAGACCCGTGGAACCTGCTGACACCTTCACTCACGTGTGTGTATACATATCGGAACTTGAAAAGGTTTAAATCAGAGGAATCACTGACTAGTAAGAAGAACATTAAAATTATTAGCACACACCAGCAAGAATAAAGTCTTAAGAAAACTTCAACATCAATGTTTAAATGTGATCTGTCAGGAAGAACACATCCCCAGAAGACTTAGAGAATGGGTCCCAAATGCGACCTGGGTGTCCGTGGGCAGGTCACTGAGATTCTCAGGGCGGGAGGATCACCTGGACCAACACGGAAACAGCACCACGCACCACACAACTGAGACGGAACCATCGTCACGACTGAATGTCGTATGGACTCGCTATGGGCTTGTCTCAGCCTCAGGAAATTTGGTATTCCATGTGGATAATAAACTGGAAAATAATTCCATTCAAGGGAAACAGAAGATCAAGGGGAAGCGATAGGAAGACGGGTCTTGGGCCACGAAGGCCGCGCCAGAGGGGAACAAGCTTGTCCATCTTCTTGATCTTTGCCTCGGCCAAGTCACAAGTCGTCCTGCCCCCCCAAATCTAAATCCATGGCGCTGAATAGGAAAAACCAGCCTCTTACACACGTGCTTGTATCTCATACACGGAAATACTGCTGATACAGTCTGAAACAAAGTCCTCTAGGTTGCTTGACTCCTAAAGCGAAGATGCAAATGCAACATGCGTCTTTTCCAATGGGGGGGGGGGGAAGGATGGAAAGGCCGTCTCTTTCCAGCCATGCCCCCCTTGGGCTTCAGTTTACCCGAGCCTGTCTCTTCGGTTTGATGGTCTGCCCTCTGACTCGCGAAACATTTAGATTTCATGCTTTCCTCCGTGTCCTCCCCATAAGCCAAGTGCCTTTTACTCAGACAGTGTTTCTGCTTCAGGTGACTCATGGCCTTCTAACAGAGCGTGGCTTTCCACCTGAGCAGGAGGACGTCTGAATGCTGCGAGAGAACCCCTAAACTGTAGACACACTGTGTGACGTCAAAGCCGTCACCTTCCCGGCAGAACTGGAACAGAGGCACCGCGCACAGAACGAGAGCCCTTCCCAGGTTTCCCCAGACGGCTGCTTTCTCCAGAGTGCCTCCGCACCAGCTCTCAGGGCCACCAATCAAAGAGCCGCCGGGAACTTCACTATGGGGCCTTCAACCCGTCACCCGAAACGGCACAGCCCTCTCTACAGCCCACGTCCTTAACATGGTCATTTCCCGTCACTGTCCCTTGTCTCTTGTCCCATCCCATTGTCATCTGCACAAATCGTCGGCTCTAAATGTGAAGCTGTCTCAAAAATTTAACGTCAACCCCGATTTTTAATATAGCAGCCACGGCGAATGAAAACCCGTTTGTCTGGGGCAGGGGACCCTCCTGTGTGGACTCTGTCCTAATAAACGCTATTAAATAGTTTCAAGCTGCCATCACATCCAGCAGAAAAAAAATAGGAGATATTTTAAGAAAAATGTAACTAGATACTTGGCCTTGAACTTCCACGCTTCTGTCACCAGCAACCACTGGTTTTGAAAGCTTTATAGCACTTTTATGAAACCTTTTCTCGAAGTTTTCCATGGACCTAATGTGTCGTATCCCTCGATGAACAGTGATGAAACATGATGGAAATTATCTGAAAAAGCAACAGCTGACAAATCATACTATTTTAATCTTTAGCCGACGGGTATAGTCTTTGGTGATGAAAGGGTCAAACTTTTATTGACTACACTTGGAATATCCTGGAGCGTCACACATTTCAAATAAAACTATAATGTTGCTCAAGATTTAAGTTTGCTTTGCGAGAAAATAATGACAAAAATACTGCACAGGTCCTAGTTTTTCAAACTCCATCTATCACAGTTTTATAGGATGAAATAAATTTACATCGCTTAATTGTTGAAAATTGTATAAGTGTTTGCAATGATTCATAGATTTAATATTATATAAAATATGTCAGGTAACCTTCTACATCAAAATTGACGTGGAACGAAATGTTTCCAGATTGAACAGTTACTCATGGTTCCAAAAAGGATACCAGCTTAAAAGAAATGTTTCTGTAGGTCTCTCAGTTATTTAGGAGTTACATCTGAGACTCAGAGAAAATAGGTTCTCTGTCTTAAGAAAAAATAAGTGCACTCTTAGTAAACAAACTGGAGAATTCGAATTTATATTAACATTAAACTTCAATATACGCAGTTCAACAGCCAACTCATACAGGAGCTACTTTTAAAAGGCCAGGAACTATGGGAAAAGGCAAAATAGGGTATTGATATAATTGCTTTCAATAAATTAGTACATGTTTTTGAGCCCCTACCACGTGGCAGGCACAGGATGAGGTATTTTCAAGGCTGTGTTGCTGCTGGGCTATTTTAAGATTAAATATCCTAGACAAATATTAGCCTTTTCTTTTTAACAGAATGAAAAACCAGTAATTTCCCCCACTCTTCTAAGAATCGTAATTAAACTTAGTAGCATAAACATTTACACACAGAGTCAACATTTTAAATGGCCCAGTGTTTATCCTTTATCCATTATAATCGCATACGCTGACTTGTGAGAGTTTGAAAAGTGATTCGGTCCTATTAGGCTGTTTTCGAGGTGAATCCCTGGTTTGGGGAGCCTCACGTGTATTACGCATACAGAGACACACGTGCATTTTCACAACAACCCACTAGGATAACCAGTAGGTCACCCTTTCGGCTCTTTTCTTTCCCACTAGAGCTTCGAATAAAAATCGAAGGGTGGAAGTGAAAATCGTGAAGACCAATTTCCTGTCAAGATAAAATAGGTGGATGCATATCCTTTGAAAGATTTTAAGGCTGCAGTTTTGGGTGTGGTATTGATTTGCACAACATCTATATATGAAATAAAGTGTAGGACTCAGGGCAAAAAAAAACAACAAAAAAAAGGCTTTCTTTGACACGGAATCCAGAGCGGTAGGTCAAAGGGCCTGAGGAAGCTGAGTCCCGCCCTCCCTGGGCGGTCGGGGCCCTGAAGGACCAGCGTGCTCTGGGGCCAGAGCACTGTCCTGCTTCGCAGGAGGACCTGCCCTCGGAATCCTCAAAGTTCTTTCTGCCACAAGGTGCACTCTCTCCCCCTTAAGGGTCACGTAATGGAGGGAAAAATGACATTCGAGGCGCTTCCCTGTAAACCACTTCAGTTTCCCGATGCGCTTTGTCCTCGCAAACACTGCACGAGTCTGTTTAAAATAATAGTTACGAAGACAAATTGTGCATGAAGCTAGATCTATACAGTAACCACTCTTAAGTTTAATTCCCCTGCAGCTGTGCATAAACCAACCTCGAATATTTGTAAGCCTTATCCTAATATATTTCTATTATAAAGATAAAGGTCGTCTTCATATTTATGCTTCTGACAGAATATCACCCATGACATACATACGTTCATTCATGCTTCTTGTCCAATAATGAATGAACTATTTTGTAGAAATACAGAAAGTATCTTGGCTAAGTCACTTTAGTTGATCTTATGACTTGTTTGAAACAATTCTTCAAATTGGCCACATTTGCTCCTGGACATAAAAATAAACCTCAAACAATTAGTTTTCATGTGTGTATTGAATCAAATTTTAAAAACACTCTTGCAAGAAATACCAATTTTCCAATCAAATTGTATCATTGTTTCTAAAAACATTCTTTTTAGAAACAGTGTTGTAACACACCATTGGTCCAAGTTTACAAATAGACACTACTTTCAAATTAGGCAATTTTGCCATTATGAGCACATAACTTGTCAACTTTTTTTCAAAAAGTGGGTTATGACATTAACTGTATTTTAATCCGGTACATAGTATCAATAAATACATTACAGCAATGTAAGTGTTCTTCAGTTTGAAATTTAATGGAGATTCAGTATTGACTTGTTATCTGTATGTAGTAATAAACTAAATGTAACATGCTTTATTTAAATCCTTTGAATGCTTTGAAGTTCTAGTTCATTCTTTGTATTTTTTTAAAGCTTTGGTTCTGGGTGGCAAGCGTATAAATTTGCAGACACTGTTGATTGTCACTGAGTCTCCGAGGGTACCCCACAGACACAGCAAATGGAGAGGGCAGTCGTCACACGTGTGTGGATGGCATAGCGATTTTCATTGATTTTGAAAATCAGATTGCCTTACTTAGCTCTCATCACTCCCCAGAATATAACAGAGCTCAGAACGCAAAAGATTTAGGGAGCCGCAGAGCTGTAATCTGGACAGTACAAACATTAGCAGTACACAGGCTCCGTTCTCAAACAGCACTCAACAGTCCCAACTGAGCACATCTGAAAAACTTGAAATGCCCCTCTCTAAACTTGTCATGTTTTTTTGGATGAATGAAAATATTTCTGGTTTGAAAAGCTTGTAATATATTCTCCCACAGAATGTGTTGTAGGTTGAAATTCAAGAGTCCTAAGTCATGCTTTAAGATATAGGAAGTAAGAGTAAAATCCCAAAACATTTGAAAAACAAATTGAACTACAAAATTCTTAGTTTCGAACCTATTTAGCATTTCAGGTCACAGGTGTATAGCTACCAATAACTAAATAAAATAGCCAAATGCAATAATAATAAAGTCCTTAAGTATTATCATGTATATGTTTTTCTCCTTTAATTAAAAGTATCAGCAAAATAAATTTTCTTTCAAACGGCAAGCCTAACACGCAGCTGACACTACTCTCACGTGGTGAGAAGACCACTCTGTCATTCTGGTGATCACAGTGGCAGCTGCCGTGGGATGTTACTGCAGAGCCGGAGAAGAGCCGCCGTGGACTGACACGGTCTTCCATGTTCCTGCTCTCTCTCGTCTGCACAGAACATTCCCCAACACACCCGCTGTTCCGCCAGGACAAAAACACGTCTACTTTGATATCTGAAAATGCACCATTACTGAGGTGTAATGCGATAAGAAAGAAATGATGTTATGCTTTCGGGAATTTTCCACCCATCAGAACGTTACTTCGTCACGGCCCCCGTCGGCCTGGACACTCGCTGACCATCCGTCTGTTCCGGTTCTAGATTGACAGGCGGTGACACCAAGAACCACATCAGCTGGGGCTCACAGTGGACCTGGGAGAGATCCTGGCTCCGGGATGTGCCTATCTGCTTCAAAACGTACGTCGGCAGAATCATCTGTCCAACCCACACCATGTTTTTTGTATTCAGTGGATCCTTAACCCTGAATGCCGCCACTCCCTGTCGTTCTGTCCAGGCACAGATACCAGAACACGACTCACAGGGAGCAAAACCAGCCAGTTCTCAGTAAGATGTGCTTTCCAGCCAACCAGCTCCTTACCGGAGGCCCAGCAGCAAACCGTCAACCAAGATGGTGTTCCTCACACCCAACAGCGAGCGCGGCAGGATAAACTCCCGTGTCCGTGGACATTCTACACACTTCCACAGGAAGTCTAAAATCTTCCCCGTGTGCCATAACAGTGCATTCATAAAAAAACAGTTGAGTCCTCTGGCAGATTTCAGTAAAGTGGAAATAGTAGATGAAAGCAGTTTCCGTAAGTGTTCCCCCTCCCCCTCCGTGGTGCCTGAAGTGTTACTGTCGAATGAACAGGCCATGCTGTATCCCTATGCCTTTTTCCGAGTAGAAACTCCATCAGTTGTGGAAAGCAAAGCAAATGTTAGAAAAGGCCTGCATGCCCTGCTAGTAGCTGGACGTCACCAGAGACACAAGCCAGAGGTCACGAGAGTCCTCAGAACCACCCAGATCTCGCACGGGGCACGCACGCACGACCACCCCGCGGGCCTGCGATGGCGTCCGGGCACACTGACAGAGCAAAACCCTGTGTCCCAGGGGGGAACCCTATTTCCCGGGGGGAACGCTGCCTCGTGACAACATCAGTAAACCACCGTAGTTTCAGTAGAATAAACTTGGAGCGTTCTCCCCCCTCCGCCCCTTCTTATCTAGAAAGGTCCAGTCTGGTAAAAACTCTTTCTTTCTTGATTTTTTCTTTTTCAAATTTAAATAAGAACCAGCTCAGCCAGACTGACACCTAATGGAAAGTTGTATAAGCAAATAATTCTGCCAAGGAAAGAAAGCGACCAGGTCCGCACATAAACCACCTGAAGCAAGGAATCGAGCACTTTCTGGTGACCCTAAGATCCGAGGAAAGGCGTTTATTTTACAGAACCCACTCTAAAAACGAGCATTATTCATCTTGGGAGCAACTGCAATCACAAGCTAAAGCACCCGTGGCAAAGAACCGAATGAAATCGCTTATTTTTCAAAAAGTTCTTCCTTACGCTCTCCACAAACGCTCTAGAGTCACGTCTTTCCTTTCTTGAAAACGCTGACCCTAAGCCCCAGCTCCCTCTCCGCCTTCCGCCCCTCATCCACTTGTTGAGCCCACCGGCCAGCGAGAGGCCGAGGCCCCGACGCCCACCTGGGCACTGGACCGTGTTCAGCTCCTCTCTGCCCTCCTGGTTCCCCAGTAACACAACGCGGCCAGCAGACACAGTGAATGGTGTTAAATACGTAACAGACACGGTATTTAAAAGCCCTTCATCACCAACGGGTGCGTCCCCAGGGAAAAGGTCCCCAGGGAAAAGGTCCTTCGTGGAGCCATGAGGGTAGGAGCAGTAGCTACATAGTCTCGGTTAGTGGCAGAAGGCGCCAGCGTGTTTCTTTTTCCACTTGAACTCCTTCTCAGACAGGCTCGCCCCAGGAGCTTCTGGGAAGGACCCCGCTCCTCGCGAACAGCTGTGAGTGTAGAGATGCCCTGAGGGTCTTTGTGGGACCAGGCGCGGTGTGGTAGAAATAGAGCCGGGTGAAGGGTGGCGTGGGGTACCCCCCTCTAGGAATCCACGGCAAGACTGTAGATGGGGAAACGCGGAGCTTGTGCCTGCTTCCTCGGGGAGCACCCGACTCAGCGTCTCCAGGGCTCAGAGCGGCCCTGCTGGACCAGAGCCCAGTGGGGTTCAGGCACGTGGCGCCTGGAAAGGCCCGTCCTCCAGCGGGAAAAGGTGTCTGGGGCTCGGCTCAGAGCCGCCCGGGGGGTGCTTCTCTCTGCCTGCCTCCTGCAGCTCCGATGTCTCGGGTACCGTCTTCCAGGCTCACAGCCCCCACCAGGGGAGACACGTGGTCTGAGTGTTCCAGGAGGTGCTTGCGGAGGCCCAGAGCGACCCCTGGGCGCCTGGTGTCTTCTTGTCCCCAGCGCTTTCTCCTCCCACCTTTGAAGCCACCTCCACCAGGAGGAGGGGGAGCAGAGTGGCCTGGCTCGGGGGGCGCTGCCAGCAGGGGCCGAGAGCTGCAGCCTCCTGGGAGCGCGGTGCCTGGCACGGTGGGTGCTGTTTCCAGCTCCATCCTGGGAGTCTCAACTTCTGTCATGTCCGCTTGTCCCCGGCAGCGCAGGGGTGTGCACGAGGGGCTGGGTGGGGGTGGCTGGCTGTGCTTCTCTGAGAGGGGACACATCCGTTGGGTTTGGGCGTCCGTTAGTATCAGAAACAAAAGCCGAAAGTCGGAGGGACAGCCTCGCTCTTCCTCTCGTCCCTCCGCAGCAGACCCGGGACAGGGAACCTGCCTCGGGTTTGCTGGTGTTGGTGACTCGTCCCCAAGGGGCAGGCAGGGAAGACAGCGCTGAAGACAGGTCCCAAAGAAACTGGACGACCGGGCAGCTGCTGCCTGCCCCACGAAGGTTCCAGTTCTGGGCCACACCGCAGCCAATCCGCTTCCCAGCCCGTATCTCCACCCCTTCGCGGAGGATCCGAACAGAGAATGTGGGCTCCGCGGAGAACCGCCGCACTTCCAATCTGGAGCTTCCGCGGGGACCCCGGCCCTCGGCCCCCGCCCCCTCCCCAGCCCGGCCGCGGCCGCGGCCGCGTCAGGCTGCAGAGCGCCACCGCCGGGGGTGGGGCTCGCGGCACCGCCCAGGGCCCGCGATTCGCGAAGTCACGCGCTCCCGCAGCTCGCGGGGGCACCTTCGCCCACGGACACGCCCTTTCTGCGGAGGCGGCCCCCCGCGACCCTCTCCAGCTCCTCACTCGCGCGCGCGCCGCCGCCAAAATGCTCAGAGCCTTTCCACGGCTCCCAGCTTCGGACGCTCGCCCTGTCCGCGGCGCTGCCCGGAGCCGCTCCACACCCGGGAGAGGACGCCGACGCCGCCCGCGGGCTCCCGCGCGGACCCCAGCCCCCCGCCGCCCCTCCCCGCGCCGCGCCCCTGGCCCCGCGCGCGCGCCCATTGCACCGCCCGCACGCCGGAGGCGCGGGCGCACGGAATCACCTAGCGCGCGACCCAGAGCGAAAACACCGAGGAAAGGAAAAGATAAAAAAAGTGCTACCTTGGCAACCACGGGCGTTCGGAGGCCAGCTGGAGGGCTGGGAGGGCGGCCGCTGCCGCCTGCCGCTGGTACTCTCCTCGACTACGCGTATTCTTAAGCAATAACAACGTAATCCGTATTATCCACCCAAGAATACCCGTCACCGAAGAGAGTCAGAGGGCCAAGCCGCCGCCGCTGCTGCTGCTGCTGCCGCCGCTGCTGCCGCCGCTGCCGCTGCTCCCGCCGCCGCCGCCTGAACTCAGGCTGCTGAGCCCGCCCCCGGCTGGGGCTGGGCCGAGCTCGCCCGGGACCATAAATCCATAACTCGATTTCCCAGAAGAAGGATCCCCAGCCGGGCTCGGCTGCTTCCTGCCCAGATCCAAATGGCTGCTCTGGTTGCAGTTCTGTAAGACAAATCCCAGACCGAGCACTTAACCCAGCAGAAGAAGAGGGCAGTCTTCCCAGGGAGCGAGGAGGCGGTGGGGAGCTCGTGGGGCACGGGATGGGCGTGACAAGGAGCCTCCGGCTTACCTGGGGCTCTCCCAGTGCCGCCTTCCGTCCGTGCTCTGCTCGGTGCCCCCTCTGGTCTCCACCAGCCCACTCGAAGCGCTTTGCCTGAGTACCGCGGCAGCGAGAGAGCCCTGTAAGAGACATGCACGGTTAAGCACACAAATATTACAAATGTATTTGCCTAGACAGCTTTAAGAGGAAGTGAGGCCCGAATAAAGAGAGGGTCATGCATGGGTGAGATTTTCAGCCGTGCGTTCTGGAAATGCGTTTTCTCAAGCCCAAGACCACAGAAAATAAACACTAGTTCAATTTGCTACTTGAAATCAAATACTTATAGATCTACAAAAATAGGCATTTCTCCTTTGAAGGCCTTAGAGCTATACAACATAATGATTTTTAAAGGGGGGGGGGAAGCTTCGAAGCACAAAATAAACTCATTTTCCATAGTATGAGAACTCAGCGAGTTTGACAGGCTGGGAGAGTTTTTATGATTCAGGCGGCGTTGGGTTCAGCCCCACAGTGTGTGTTCCACAGCCCACCTTTTTAATACACACTCTCCATGCATTGCTGTGAACACCTCGCCAGAAAAGCCTGGGAAGCTCCTGCTCCCTGCGCATTCTCGTAAGAAAACAAACAATAACAACTCATTTGCAAAGTGACTGTAACCAAGGTGGTGTTCAGAGTGAGGATCTCTGTGGCACTTGGACGGTTGACATGGCTCTGACTGGAAAAGCTTTTGTCTGAAGACCCTGCAGTGAGTATGCTGATCAGAGGGGCTTATTGTTTTATTAAGTAAAATGGACAAATGCAACGTCACTGCCCAAGGCATGTGTTGGCTCCATTAGGAAGTTCTCGATTTGCTTTTCCCTGTACTGGCTGATACATGGAAGTACATCCATGTGAGCGGAACAGGGTGGGGGGGGCAGATGGAAATATGGCAATAGGCGTTATGATTCCTCAAATTATGTAAGTGCAAATAGCTCTTCATCAAGGAGTAATTATATAACCGGCTCTCTCCCACGGCCACACCTCCTCTCTAACTGACCTGCTGGCCATGCAAGACACTGAAGTCGTGCTGGCTCTTATTATTTTCTTAATATGCCTCGTCTCCAGACACAGCGACCCGTCATTTTCCTGACATGTTACTTACAAATAGAAAACTCAACACCCATTCCAGGCTGCATGAACAGTGGCTTAGCACATAGTGTCTGCTGCCTAAAATCACTCGAAAGGAAGCAGGGTTGCCCCGTTAATAGCCTATTTACAGGTGGCCCTTAAGTCCACCTTTCACAGAAAGACCGATGCCGATTAAACAAATTAGTAAGTACTATTTTCTACCATTACCTCACATAGCTCCAAACGGGGGGCTTTTCTCTGGGGAGGCTCACCCAACACACACACACACACACACACACACACACATACACACACACACAGAAAGCTGACAGGTTCTCTCCAGCTTGAACTCCTAGAAACAAAAGCTCTGGGGGAAAGTCATGCAATAGTCTCCAAGCAAAGTGTGCATTTGCTCCCAAACGCTTCCGTTTAAATCCCAGCTAACATTAAAATGAAAACACGAAACACATTGCACCGACAGATTTTGATTAAGTAAATGGAATATTCCTTTTGCATTAAAAAAGATTGTCAAGGCATAGATATAACACACACACACACACACACACACACACAGAATACATGGGATATCAGAATCACAGCATAAATACCCACACAGCTTCTCCATGCTTTCTCAGTAATCTAATCTCCTTTAGTTTTGCTTCCTCACAATTGAAATCACACACACACACACACATACACACACACACACACTGACCCCCAGACTCACACACTCTGAGAAACTAGAACAACGCAGCGACGCGCATTCTTTCCACCCCAGTCGCCGGGGCCAGCCCTCTCCCCACCTACCCCAGTCAGCCACCAGCTTCAGCACCTGGGCGAGTGGACAGCTCAGCCCGGGCGGCCGCCCGCTGCACCGGCTGCACTCGGAGCTCTAGGCAGAGCTGCTCCCGGGCTCCGGCGGGGCAGCCTGACTTCCCAGAACACCATCTCCTACGAGACCACTGCCGCTGGGTGCATATTCAATTCCACTCTCCTTAAGCTGTCGGATCCCCCCCACCCCTCCACCCTCCCCCATCTCCACCCTCCACACAAAAACAGAAACGGGAAGAAGCCCAATGCCAGCAGGGCGTTTGTTGATCAACTTACACTTTGCTTTTGCATATTTAGAAACAGCCAGCGAGCAGTATCCGCGGAGGCTTGGGTCCGCATTAAGTACCTTTGTTCATGGACTCCTGCAAGCCATGTTGATCAGAACCCACATTTCTCTCGCGCCCCTTAACTCGAGGGCTGTTTTTCGGGCGTGGGGGGGCTTCCAGCATTTTCCGATCTCCGGAGGCCACCACGGCTGACTGCCGGTCCCCACACTGTCCCACCCTGTCCCCCGCACTCCAAAACCCAATCCGGTCAAACGCCTGGTCATCTGCGACCAAATACACATAAAGAAACACGACGAAGCGATCGGGTTGAGGAAATAAGCCAATTAAGCTAAAGCAGGAATGCTTCTCTGTCCCCCACCCCTCCCCCCTGGCCTGCCTCCCTCTGCCCCTGTCCTCCCCTCTCAAGTAGAAAGGGGGAAACACCGAGGCGAGGGGGAAATCGGGAGGAGGGGGGTAGTGGCCTCTTACGATCGATGCAACAACACTATACACATCTTTACTGAATAATACTCTCTCCCAGACAAAAAGAAGCACGTTTATCGATGTAAACACAGCCTCCCTCTTCGACACATCCCACATCCTCTACGTTCGCTGAGGTCTGCCTTGCAGTACGGCAAAGTAACTGTCACAAATCCGTCTCGATGGAAGTGCTTACCCTCTAAATCCAGCGAACTCCAACTGTGTGCAGAAGCCTGAGTCCTCGGAGGGGCGGTGAAGTGGGCTGGGCGGTGGGCGCCGCTCCCCTCCTCCGCGCGCGGCGACCGCGGTTCCGAGCCCTGGGAAGGGACCTGGGTGCTACGCCGGCTCTGCCCCAGTGCCTTCGCGTGGTGGCGGCTGGTTCACGCTTCCCCGAGTCCCAGGCGATCGCCTTCAGCCGGTGCGAGCTTCCAGAAAGGAGTGGAGAAGGGGGGGAAATCATCTAATGCAATCAAATCGATGTGATCTACACCATCTGTCTCCTGCCACTACACACAAACGTTAAAACCGGGGAACGGAAAACACTGACAGCCCCAGAGGCTCGGTCTGCAAAGAGTTCATTTTTAGCCGAGTATAATTGGGTATGGTCGGCGTCCAGTTACAAACGCTGCTGTTCCATCCAGGAGTGGATCCCAAACATGCTAATGGTGGATTAATTGAGGAAGATCTGACGTGCAAGCTTCATAGTCTCTTATTCATGACTTCCCAATGGGAGAGGACCAATGCCTTGTGGGACCGTGGAACATACAGTCAAAAAGCTGCTAAGAAAATGGCTGTGTGTTCACGGCACCTCTCTCTGATAACAAACATATGGGACTAGAACGGTCTAGTAGAACAGAGTGCGGGGGGGGGGGGAATAAAATTTTCTTTCCCGGTTTAAGCAATTCCTATCTTCTTTCCTTAAAGGAAAGCAAAAATAGATACTGTATCCTTTACCATAGTGGAGGGAGAGGGATGTTTTAAAAGCTTTTTTTAAAAAATCAAGATTAAACTCTGCCATATCAAAGAAAGGGAAGACACCTGGGCAGCAATTCTTAATTTGAAAAAAATAATAAAAAAGAATGGACGATCGTGTTTTGTTTTGTTTTTTTTTTCTTGCCGTGTTTCAAGCAGATTCATAGCATGTGCAGTGTGTAGAAACTCAGCCCAGTTAACCACCAGGAATGGCTGGAGGTGTCGGATGCCAGGCACCCTCCCGACTTCTGGAAATCAGCATGTCTCTTGGGCAGGACGTTTTTGCATCATTGAAAATGGACATAATGAACGTTCGATGTGATGGCAGTGAGGAGACTGGCAGTGGTTTTCTTTTCTGATTCCACAGTGACTCCCTCCAGCCAGACCCCCTTCAGGCCTGTTTTCAGTCCTCCCTGATCAGGTTGGGGGGTGGGGAGGGTTAGGGAGGGAGGAGGGAGAGGAGATAGGAGGGGATGGGGCGGGGTGGGGAGTGTAGATGACCCATAGCCAAGACATGCTATTTCATTTACAATTTCCAAACCTGTGGAAATAAGAGGGATCACTTACCATTGGGTCATCATAATGCTCAAAATAAGCCAGTTTTCAAAATTAATGTCTTCTCTGTGGGAAACACACATATTACAAACAATAGGCTAACGATCGTGCTTCATCCATTTTTAATCTGAAGATTAAAAATTTTTAATCTTCAGATTAAAAAGGGGGCATATAAAGTTTATTATCTAGATAGGTGACGCCCTTTTATTATCGCTGTCTAATAGTCTACATTTCCTCCGATGTTGTCATCCGCCTGAACACTGAAAACTGTTCAATTGTATTCTGCTGGTTTTTTTTTTTTTGAGAACATAAATTACATCTCTTCATAGGAAACAATGTTTAGGATAATTCTTGAGATAGCTGAATATGTCTCCTGAAACTTTAGTAATCTCTTTAAGAAGAAAAAAAAATCTTGGTTGTGAATTAAATTAGCCTAAGAATATAGCTTGAAGACAAATCAAACAATTTACCTGATCTTTTGTTTCAATATACATTAATTAAGCACTCTTCCCAACCTAACAACATTCCAGGGTCAAGTCATCAGCCTTCGTTGTCATTCGCGTCAAGCTATTGCCCCCTGCAGGTCAGGATGGAAATGCAGGCAGACTTCGGCCGAGTCCTCAGGAAACTCGTGGTGGCCCTGCTCTCCCAGCATCTAAGGAGAGCTCACTTTCAGTTTTGAGTTACTTTTATGTTATGGTTGGGAAGTATTTACTTAATGGGATCTCGCACATTTATTTTTCAACAATGAGTTTTGGAAATAGGCGATTTCAGTTTCGCTTCTGAGAATTTTGCCAGGAGGTCTGGGTGGGGCAGACCACGCACCTTCCTGTCACACAGGAAGTGCCTTGATTGGCTTCCTACAGCGTTTTCCTCTTCTCCGAGGCCCTTTCCACAAGCTCCAGCCACGCTCAAAGAGGAACGCAACGGAAATGGGGTGGTGCTTTCCCAGCAACAAGAAAAAAAATAACCTCTGGCGATTCACGCCTTCCTGTGCGTGTTCTTGGTAGACCCCACCAAGTGCTTTCACATCAAGCCCTCGGAGACTCCCTGCCGCGGATGCGACGCAGGACAATTACACAGCCTTTCCTGACGGTGACATGAGACATGACTGCACCTCTAGGCTCCTGCCGGTTCATCCTCCTTTGCTGCAATCAACTTTTCCAAACACGGCTCCTTGCCAAGATCAAATAAATTTACTGTCGACAGAATAGAAATTAAATTGCATCAACTTTTCTACAGTACGGGAGGGTGGGGCGGGTTTATGGGAATGATTTCATAAGAGTTATGGGAAGACTTCTGTTTTGAAAGCCATAAGACGGCCCGTCACCCTGGCATGTACAGGGCCCTGGCTTGCTTTCTCTCTTATTTCAACACCTACCTCACTGAGCGATGGGATATCCTTATGCAAAGTAGCATCAGTTCTAACCCCAAGTCAGCGCTCAATAAGAATTTCACCCAGTCGTGTGCCGGAAGTAGTATTTCCACCTTGTGTTGAAACAGAAACAGGAAACGCTTCCTGCCATCTTGGAACTGCCTGAGATGCTCACAAGGGACACAAAGACAAGAGAGTGGAGCAACCCGGGGCTCTCGGAGAATTTTCACCCTCACCAGAGCAGCTTTCCCCAGATCCTCCGGAACAGAAACACGGACAAGGAACTGGGGATGACTAGGCCATATTTTAAACAAATGTATAAAACAAACAAACAACCCCCCCCCCGACAAAACCCAGATGCCCAATGTCTACCCTTGTTTCGTTACATTTTTAAAGCTTGTTAAATTTCAAAAGGACACCACGTCTGTGAGTTAAGATCGTTGCCGCTGCAGGGCGCTCACACTGTAGCCCAGAGCACAGAGAGGCCTGGAGGGAGCTGTCGGGCCAACAGTCGCACCACGCCTGCAGCCGGGACAGCGCCTGGTTGTCTGCAGCTGACCTTTTCGGTTGTGTTTGTGTGGACATTTTTCAAGAAAAGAAAACTCACCTCTCTTTCAAAATTATATGTCACATACGTGATGTGATCTCAAAGGACTGTGTCCACACAGAGGCCCATTGCTAGTGAGCCAGAACATTTCAACCATTTTAATTCAGGCGGCTAGCCACAAAGTTGCTTTTAATCAGCGTCCAGAGAAGGGAGACTGCGTCGTGTGTCTGCACGACGAAGGGGGACGTTTCCCAGTTGTCCCCATACCCCGTGGTGCAGCAGACTGCCCCCACGTGCCCCCGGGAAACACTCTTCTCTTCCTCCTACGACCACCGCTATTGTTTCTAAAGGCTGCGAACAGCGCGCTAGAAACCTTATCACGTTCTGTGGCGCGCGGCATCCAGGGTCATTAGACAGTCTTATCCTCGGAAGCTAAAGACCAGACTCTCGTATTCACATGCATTCTGTGACTCAACTCAGTTTGCACTCGGCAGGCCGCCTGCGTGCAGGTCCATCCCCAAAGCACGTGTTCCCAGAGGTTTTCAAATGCTGAAGGGGGGCGGGGGGCGGGCTGGGGAGCCGGTGCCGGAGCAGCGACTCCACGCAGACTCAAGGCCAGCAGCACTGTGAACGCAGGTGTAGCCCATTTAGCAGGGAGCGCTCCCTCGGAGAGACACTTGTCTCCCTCCCCGAGGCCGAGGCGGGTGGGCTGGTCCCGGGCCTCGCGTGGTTTGCAGAGGGTCCCGAGACCTCGGGGGTAGTTCTCGCGGGCGGACCTCGGGCAAACTCTCGTGGGGCGAGTGAGGGCGCCACGCGGAGGTAGGGAGGCCGTCCAGCTCGCTGTGCTCGGACACCCAGCACGGCGTTAGCCACGCGCCTGGCGCTTCCCGCGGAGGCAGCCAGCCGGGGCCTGCGCTAAGCCGCGACCTGGATGTCAGGTGCAGCAAGGGGAGCAAAGCCCAGGTGGAAGCGGGTGCCCGGGACAACGACACTGACTTCTGCCTCTGGACCCCGTCGGCCCGGCGTGGCCGGTCCAGCCGCGCACCGTGCGCCCGCGTCCTGGGTCCTCGGCCCGCCCGGCACACTCGGCCAGGCACGCTGCCAGGGGCCCAAAGCGCCTGTGGACTCCGGACCAAGCAAGGCGGAGGCTTGCACTCGGTTTCTGGCAACGCCCTACTCCCCCGGAACGTGTCCAGGCTGAAGCAGCTGCAGGCAGGCGCGGGCTGGGCGCGCTGCGGTGACCCCGCCGCGGGGTTCACCCCCATCTGCAGACGTCCCGCCCTCCGGGTCCCCGGCCGCGGCGACGGAGCCTGCCCAGCAAGAGCCGCGCGGCGACAAGCAGAGCGAAAGCGCCCCCTCCCGGCCGCACGCAGCGGCGCGGCGACCCGCTCCGGTCCCCTCGGTCCCCTCCGTCCCGCGGGCGCGGCCTGGCCCTCGCCGGGCCGGACCTCCGCGCCCCCCGGCGCTGGGACCAGTGAACAGATAGAGCAACCCAAACCCGCCCCCACCCATTCTCACCTCGTCTACATCTCAAAGGTAAGTGTGAGTCCAGCCTCCCCTGCGCCCGTCTCTGACCCTCCTCTGGGCCTCTGGGCGGAGGTTGTGGGGAGACAAAGAGGCCGCCCCCTGAAAAAGAAATCACGACTGAGTTTGAAAGCACGTTTTGCAAACATTGATTTCAAACACACACGAGCCCCACTGAACCAAAGCCACACTCACCAGTCCGGAAGAGGGTCCTGATGCGCGCGTGTCCGGAGCATTTCATTAGCTGTTGCAGGAAATGTTTACTAACGTTCCAGGTGGTCCGCAACAGCAGGGATTCTGCCGCTCGCGAGGGACGCCAGAGGGAGAAGGATGCCCCTTCCTTTGAACCTCCCTCCGTGCTGGACAGGGGACCTGCTTTCAGTCCCAAGTCCCCACAGGAACACTAGAGTCCTCACCCACCTGCAGAGAGGTTGTTTCCGGGGTGGGAGGGGGGGTCTCCGGGGTCCTGCGCCCATTCCTCACTGCAAACCGGATGTTGGGTTTATCTGGGTACTTCGTGCCTGGGCTCCGCATGGCATTTTGAAATTAGTGCACCCTTGGAATTGGCTGTGTGCTTTGAGTGGCAGGTTTTTCTGTGCCTAAGTAAAAGGTTATTAGAAATGGCAATGTTTCTACGCAGGCAGCCTTGAGGTGGAGATGGGCATAATATCTCGCAGTTGTGACTTGCAGCCAGGCCTGCGCCTCTGGGTGTTTACCGTCTTCCGAGAAGGAGCATAGTTTTCAAGGTTTTAATAAGTTTAGGCAAATAATAAGTCCAGGTTCTGGAAAGGATCAGTACCTTTTGTGCCTTACCTCCATCACACACTCTTCTGGGGAAAGAAACCAAAAGGGTTTGCACTGTCCCCGAGAGGACAGGACGGTAAGGCTTGGAAGGGCTGATTTAGTGGACCCAGGCGACAACAGGTGGCCCTCAGCGGAGCCCGGAGCTGGGTGCGGGCGGAAGATCCGTCTTGAGAAATCATGCTTATTATGTGGAAGTCAGGCTTGGCAATAAACTGATATTTGAGGGCTGAGTTTTATTTAGCCTTCCTAGAAGAGAGGGAAGATACAGTTTTTTCCCCCCCCGAAATAAAACCTTTGATACAGTGGAAGTATTTGTTCTGAAAATTGCTTGTTATCGGTTCCCTACCCCTGCTTCCCAGGTGAGAAAACTGAGAGAATGGGTCCCCTGAGCTGCCGTCGTGCGGTGCCTGGCCAGGCCTTAAAATTAGATTTTCTCGTTCCCGCCTCTCTGTCCAGTCCTCTCCCCCACGCTGCCCAAGCCCAGAAGGAGCCTCGATTTTTCTCAGAATGCTAGACAGTAAATCATTAACAGCCCAGAGCCTGCGTTTCTCGGTGAAGGAGTGAGGACGATGTCTTTCACCTTAATTGTGAATACCTTCTATACCGAGAGGATGCAAATGCAGAAAGGGCGCTATTCTCAGTGGTGA
>PVKM010023170.1:0-21334 GCA_004027735.1 Carollia perspicillata | reverse complement strand
CGTGAACTAAGTGGGGAGATAAAGAATTGCACAGTTGGTTGGGCTCCCTCCACCTCCCTATATTTGGGTGGCTGAGCAAGACTTTGTTGACCATGTTTGCTCTTTCTTATCTACCTGTGTGTTGCCTACTTTCCCTTTGAAATCCCAGACCCCTGCCTCCTTCTCCTTAGTTCAGAATACATATAAGCTTTAACTGCCCCATGTGTCCTCAGGCCCCATATCCTTAGGGAACACTCATAGGGATAATAGTATGACCAGAATTCTGACCCTGCTTCTATTCTCCACCCACAGCACCCCCTAGTGTGGGGTCCTTCCAAGGCCCAGATATTTGACTTGGAGCACTACTGATGGTGTGAGAATCAGAGCTGGGATTGCACATGGAACATCTCCGGAGATCTGCCCTTTTAGTAACATCAGCCCACAAGAATCTCTTTCCCTAACCCCAGCAGTCCTTATTTCCCCAAGCACAATCCCCAGTCCTGCAATATCCTCTATTTGATTCATATCTACTTAGTCTCCTCAACCACATTCTCATTTCCTCATTCCTTGTACAATGTTGGCTCAATTAATCATCTACTAAGTGCTTTCCATGCACCAGGCCCAGTGTTACCTGATCATGGAGAACCATGACTGTGCCTGCCCCAAGACTTCCTTCTCCTGGAAGTTCACCTCCTTATGGTGGAGCAGGGCATGTAACTGATGAGTTTAGACATAGATGAGCCTATAGCAAGGATTCTAGATACCCACCCCATCAGCTGTAGTGTGTTCTCAAAAGGATATAGCCAGAAATGAGTCCATTAAATGAAGACCCTTCTCCTTACCAGGATTTTCAGATGCAGACTTCCACCTGCTGTCTGCCCTGGTAAGCTGGCTTTTCTTCACATGAGCCTTCATGCTTCCCTTTCTCATATATGACAGATGAAAGCAGTGACATTTCTTTCCCTATTTTTTTTCTTATACCTACCTGGTCTTCCCACGATGGAAATTAGAGATTGTATATGTTCATCTTCCCCAGTCAGAGACAGCCCAAAGCACTTGCCTTGTTAGTTCCAGAAAACAGAGAGGTGAGACTTTTATCTTTATTTTCCCTAACAGCATCAATAACTACAGTTTCCTTGATCTGACCAAGAAGTCCCCCACTGATATGGGGAGTGAAGTGGAAGGTAAATCTGGTGCTCTACCTAGAGATTGAACCCTAAAACAGTAGGCAAAAGTTGTCCCCAAAAGCTCCTTTTATCTCCAAACTACCTACAAGCAGTATACAATATATACTTTGGTCCAAGTATCCTGGGTTCCAGGAAGAGGGTCAGTTTCTCCCAGTCCCCGAAGGACCTCCAACACTGAGTGACTTTTAAACACACTCCACGACCACTTGTACCACAGTGGTTTCCTCTACCAAAGACACTTTTTTTTTCTTTCATAGGAATGTAGCATACTTTTAAAAAATGTTTATAATCCCTTTCTGTGG
Organism: Carollia perspicillata; assembly: GCA_004027735.1. Lineage (NCBI taxonomy): Eukaryota > Metazoa > Chordata > Mammalia > Chiroptera > Phyllostomidae > Carollia > Carollia perspicillata. The sequence goes on along the minus strand of PVKM010023170.1, from coordinate 19,866 downwards.
TAAAACTCGGGTAACAGATTGTGTTGTCTGTGTATGCTTATACACAAGGACATAAATTGTGTAGATGTAAAAGTGTATTTACGTGAATATGCACTGAGTGTTGGTACATTTTTCTATAGTGTGCTTACCAGCATGAGCCAAAGGGCACATTTTCGTGTATGGGGGCTGGAAGGCATAGTTCACTCATTTGGTTTGTGAACTGTAACACATTCACTCTAGAAGTACATAGGCAACAGGAGCATTCCTCAGTGCAAAGTAAAATTTAGTCCAATATTCCAAGGACACTACCTGTGTGTGACGCATGCCCCACCTCAGTGCCTTTGTATGTAATAGCCCTTCTGCTGGAATATTCTTCCTGCCCCTCTCAAATCTTTACCTACTTCATTCTTATTTTGCAGATAGTAGCTTAGAGTACATACTCACAGCAGTCATCCTTGTCTCCCCAGATTAAATCAAACCCATTAAGCTATTTCACACTCCCCTCTTTTATCTTCACAGCATTTTTCATAGTTTGTAATTACAAATGAGCACTCTTCTAATACAATACAGTTCTTGCTACCAGATGAGGCCAGGGTCACATCTCTTTAACTGGCATTGAACTCCTAATAGTGAATGCTGAGCCCAGGACAGACACTTAATTTCAGACCTAGCAGTTGCAAGAAATACAGGGCATGGAAAGTCTGTGTCAATGACAACTCTCTGGATGTGGTGGCTAGAGAACCTCTGTAAACCTTATTAGATGAGAAAATCTTAGAATCTTGTTCTATCTCTATCCATGAGAGATCAGCATTGAAACCAGAAAAAGAGAGCCACCTGTGGGATAGTCTTCAGAGACAATAAAGATAAGAAACTGCCACTTTCACTTTCCAATCAGGCTGGTGGTAAGAGCACCAAAGAATGGAGTACACAGAGGCAAGTCCTAAAGGACACAAAATCTGGGGGACACCAAGAAAACTGCCTCAGCTTGCCCTGCTTTGGTCTCCATGCCTCTGAATCTTCTACCTTTAAATCTTCCAGTTTTCCCTACAGCCTTTCCATCCATGCAAATATAGCTCCTTTCATACCACCTCTTCTCCCGTGTGTTCCCCTTCCCTCAGAGCCCACAAAGAATCAGACTCAGGCAGCAGGTGACACTGGAGATTGGATGTAATTGCATCTCAAGACAAACATATGCAGAGCTCAGACTAGGGCCCCACGATGGTACAATGGCAGGGGTGGTTGGGTAACTCATAGCACCTCACCCTGTTTCTGGCCCTCATTCTTTCTCACTGACTCTGGAATGACATTGTCTCCACAGTAAAGGGCATCATAGTAAATTTGGTTCATAGTGCAGCCGCATCCAAGAATGGTAGAGCTGTCCAGTGGGATATGGAGGAAAGGGCACAGAGGGAAGATACAGTCTGAATAACTTGGGCTCCTACAACTGCCTCAGCTTCTCCACTGCAGCATCAACATCACCCCCTGTGGCAATGAGGGCCTGGAGGTTGGCTTCGGGATTCAGAAACCCCATAGCTCGCAGTTGTTCTAGCTGCACGCGGAAATGATTCTCAGGCTGCAGCTGCTGGGAATTGGCACTAGCTAGGGCCTGCAGTATCTGGAGGAAGGAAGTGGAATGGAAGCCTAGCTCCACTGAGCCCTGTGCTGGGGGAACCTCAGGAGCTGGGGCTGCAGGGGGAGCCTCAGGAATAAGCGTCCCCTCTCTAGGCTCTGCACGTCCTGCCATATTTCCCAGTCCTCCTAGGCAAGGCATGAACCAGAGTAGGAGGTAAGGTGCTTCAATCGCCAGGACCTGCAAACCCTGCTCAATCTGCAGCAGGGCATGCATGGCACGAGGGTTTGCCATGGATGCCTGAAGGTGCAGTAAAAGGGGCAGCTGCCGACGCATCTCATCCTGCAACTGTGGGGCCTGATTCATGCTGGATGGCCACATAGATCTAGGATATGTTGGTGGTGGTAGCCAGGCATGCTCAGGGATTCCAGGGGTAGCCATCATGGAGGAAGGTGGTGAAGGAACAAATGGGGCCCTATTGGCAGCGCCTCCTAGCCCTGAGATAAGATCAGGCATGCTGCTGCTGTGACCAGTAGAGCCATTCCCTGCATGATGTTGGCTTCTGTCTTGTCTAGGACTACTTTCTAAGGAGTATCTCAGGAATGCTGGGCAAGAGGGATTGCCTTTGATTGCTACTGACTCCTTGGGGAGTGACTGGTCTGACTCAGGTTTCTGTGGTGCAGGCGTAGTTGGGGGAACTTGGTTTCCTGGTGGTGGTGCTTCTTGGCTTGGGCTGAGGGTGGAGGCTGTCCCTAGTAGGTAGGTTCCCAGGGACTGGGTAGTCTCATGTAATTGCTGGAGATAATCATAGAACCCTATACTACCCAGAATGTTAGGAACCCTATTTCTAATTTCAGATATGTTCTGGCCCCCAGGCCACCTGCTTTGTCTGCCACCTGAGCCAACATGTGTGGAAGCCCAGGGGTTGGGAAGAGGGTCACAGTTCTCCATCCTGGAAGGTTGGCTGCTGTTAGTAGTAGCATTAGTAGTAGTGGTAGCAGCAAAAGGATTGCCACCAAACTGCTCCTGTACCGCATTAAGCATCGGGTCCATAATATCTGTGTACATGGACCGAAGCACATTGTAGCCACCAGGAATGCTCTCCAGGTTACTGAGTGCCCGATCCTGGCTACGCATCATCTCTTGCATCATGGCAGGGTTGCGTAGAAACTCCAGTGTCTGCCGCATGATTTCAGGGTTGTTGAGAATATGCCCAATTTCAGGATTGTGCTGGATCAGCTGCTGCATATGGGGGTTGTCAAGAACCAGTTGGCGCACCAGACTTGTGTTGGACAGCAGACCCTGGACAAAAGGCTCTTCAATGATCTGAGCCACAAATTCAGGCACAGATACATGCTGCCACATCAGTGAGCTTGGCTGGTCAGGGATACTTCCAGAAGTCAGGCCCAGCCCACTGAAGCCTGTGAGGACACCTAAGCTAAAGGTGGATGGCCCACTTGCTGGGTAAATGGAGCTTGGCTGAGAGAATGCTCCAGGGGTCGGGGTAGGGACTGAGGCAGCTGAGGACTTGGTGCCCATGGTACGGTGCTGCATCTTGATGACCAAGTGGACAGTGAGTCCATCTCGCACTCCACACTGTGCCAGTGAGTCAGGGTTCTTGAGGATTTTTCCAGCAAAGATTAGGACCAGCTGATCAGGGTGAGCCTTAAAGCGCTGAGATATCTCTTCCTTTAGCTGCTGGATGGTGCAAGTGTCTGTAACTGAGAAATCTTCTTTGTCCTTGGGTGTCTTCACTGTCACCTTGATGAGGTGAGGATCCTGGACTGGTGCTGGGTTGCCCTGTGGCAGGGCCTCTCCGCTTTTGGCCATGGTAGGCAGTAGGAGGCCCAGGTATGTGGGGACACAGCTGGGGAAATGTGAATGGGAGACAAAGATCACCCTTTTGGGTAATGGTGAAAGTAGGAAAGGTAAGTAGCAAGAGTGCCTGGGATCCCAAGGTGCGGAAACAGATGGATTCACAAAGAAGGGGCAATGAGGTCCCTGGGATAGGATGCTATGAGAAGATTATGGGTTTGACAGATGATGAGGTCAGGGAAGGAACACTTGAGGCCCTGGGGAAGAGGTCTACAGTTGATGAGTAAAGATGTAATAGAAAGAAGAATGACCCAGTTTGGGGAATACATACCAAACAGCTGTGACCCTGTCCTTTCTCTTATACAGGGCTCCAAACCACCCTCATCTTGCTGAACAGACACCCCTGAAGCTTTCTGGGCTGGAACCCACTCTGTCAGGTCACCTCTGTGACCTCACCACTGACATCACAGCCTCTTACAATAGATTCTTGAGGTTTCCCTAAAGTACTCTGGATCCCTAGGAACTCCATCTCCAACAACCTTTAAATTTTCCACTTTCTTTATCTCGTTTGCCTTTTTCATAGAAAGGGGTCTTGGCTGACCCTCCTTCTGAGGAGTCCTGCTTCCACAAGCTCTGTTACATGGTATGTGGGGAATCACTTAGATTGAAGAACTAAGAAAGACTCCTTAACATTTTGCATTCCTACTAAGAATCAAATTCAGGTGCTCTTCAGTGAACCCTCTTTTTCTTGGTATTTTATGTTCTTGTCTTTTCTCTGATTCAACATTAGTCATAAATCCTTTACATATTTTTGAGCTGTTGACTTTCTGATGAACAGAAGCTAAACTATGAAAGAGGGGTAGAGGGTGATAACATTTTTAAACTTAAATATATATATTACTGCCCTGGCTGGTGTGGCTCACTTGGTTGGTCATCGTCCCACAAACCAAAAGGTCACCAGGTCAATTCCCAGTCAAAACATATGCCTGGATTGCGGGTTAAGTCCCTGGTCAGGGCAAGTACCAAAGGCAACCAATTGATGTTTTTGTCTCAGATGATGTTTCTCTTTCTCCCTTCTCCTCTCTCTAAATAAAAATAAATTATTATTGTTGTAATTATTATTATTCAGAAGAACTCAAAGAATGGATTGGCTATTTATTGACATTAGAGTAAAAGAGAGAATATGGTTATACAAAAAAACCTGAGGTCAGTTGCACTTATACTTGAGATGTCTATTTTATAACAAAATGGAAATGTGGGAAGGTAATTCAATATCAGGAATCTAGAGTTCATCCACATTAACAAAGTATTTAGAATCATGAGCTTAATGAATATAGGAAAAGAATAGAGGTAAAAAGACTAAGTTATAGGGCCCTACAATATTTAGAAGTCTGGAAGCTTAGATGAATTCAGCAAAGAATATTTAGAAAAAATTAAACATTAAGTCAAAAAAGCAAAAAGAGAAAAGATGAAGAGTTTCCAGGAGGATAAAGTAACCAAATGTGTCAAATAATGCTGGTAGGCAGTAGGATGAGAACTGAGAATTGATACCAGATTTGACAAGAGAGAATTAGGACCACGATGAAACAAGTTTCAGAAAAGTTGTGGGGGCAGAAAACCTGATGGAGTGAATTTAAAAGCAAATAGATTGGAAAAATAGTGGATCCAATAAGAGTACTTTAAATGAGAAAAAAGAATGGTGGCTGTATGGCAATGCTTTTTCAAAGGATAAAGGCTTTTTTGTTCTCGTTTTTTCTTAAGATGAGAATATTAATTACATCATAGTTTTATTCTGATGGGAACAATCCAATGAGAGAGAAAATGATGCTGAAGAAAGAGAAAACAATGTCAAGAGTAAGTGTTTATGAAGACATTAGTAGGGAGTTTGATTTAAGAGCATGGACAAGTTATTCAATACAACAGGTTGGAAAGCAGTGTGTATGGGTACGGATGCTGATTTAGTAGTGGACACAGATATAAGTCATTTCTGATCACTTTTGTCTTCTTGTTGGAATAATCAAAACATCAGCTGTAATTGAAAATAGAAATGAGGATAGTGGAAGTTTAAGAAGAGCTGAAAATATATAAAATGATCATCCCCCAAAAATAAGTGAATTGACTCAGACATTAGATCTCCAAGTGTGGTTCCCCAGACCAGCAGTATCAACACCACCTGGGGATTCACTCTAAACCTACTGAATCAGACCCTCTTGGAATGGAGCTCAGAAATTCATGTTTTACACACTCTCCAGGTTATTTTAATGCAGATTCCATTGAGAAATATTGGAATAGGAAAATGTGGAAGGATCACTAACACACCAATTGTGGGTTTTGGTAATAAATTTAGATGAGATTAGTCAGCACAGTTGTCTGCTTCTTTCTGCCTACAGAGAGAGCAGGCAGAGTTGGATAGACCATTATGAGTTTGCTAGGTGAGTGCTATGCCAGAATGATTGTATTGATAGATATGGAGTAACATTGAAGGCATAGAATTGTGGTCAAATTGCAAAAGAAGGTACAGGGAGGACACTGACCCCTTCTTCTAATTCCACAGGGAATGCAACAAGCAACCGGCACTGCTGGAGAAGCAGTGTCCTGAGTGGACAACCAGAATTAAGTTACAACAGAGAAAGTTGAGGGAACATTTGGAAAGTTGTAGGTATAAGGGTTCTGCTGTTGCTAAGTTATGAGTTCTAATTAGTAGGACGGAAAGATTTGGAGAATTGATGAGTGGAATATTGAGTCAGATGAGACATGTTCAAGCATATTGGCATGATAATTAGAAAGATGACCTGGAGAGCTTAGGCTTTTTTTGTAAAATGAGGAAACTAAGGTAAAGGCTTAATTAGATTGGTAGAGATGTTTTATTGGGGAGGTATAGCATCAGTTTTAGGTATAATTCCTTTCTTGAGACATATCTTTTTGGTAGGTTGCAGTGGTGGAATGGGTGTCTTCGACAGCAAATTTGCTAGACACACCTGGAGCTTTGTGGACCTGTCCGTCACTCTTGCTGATGAAGATGTCGAGGTTGGAGAATTGGAGGCCCGTGAGGAGGAGGCTGGAGAATTGGAGGCCTGTGAGGAGCACCAACATCTCTGCGGATCCCCTTTGCAGTCCAGGATCAGAATACTCCTCACTCCCTTCACTGATCCCACCCTAGTCACAGACACTACCGTCTTCTACCTGTTATATTACAAAAACATCTACTAGTTCAATTGCTTCCAACTTTTCCTTTACCACAGTCTATTCCACAGTCAACAGCCAGGCTAATAATTTTTAAAAACTTTACTCCTTTTCTCAAAGTCCACAGGGATTTTCATAGTAAAATACAAATTCCTCACCAAACCTACAAATCTCTTCATAATTTCTCTGATCTCTTTTTATCCCCATTTTCTTGTTCACTCCAGCTACATCATCTCTTTGTTATTCTTCAAAGAAGTAAAACTCCTACCTGATGGCTTTTACTTTTATTATGCAGCCTTCCCTGCCTGGAACATACTTCTTCCAAGATATTGCATGTTTAAATCTCAAATTCCTTTTGGTTTCTGCTCACCTGTCACCTTTTCAGAGAGGCCTGTCCTGATTATTCCTTATTTAGAACAGCTTAACCTGCTTCATTTTTCTTCATGGCATGTATCACCACCTAACATGACCATAAGGTGAGAACTGTAGCACCACAAAAGAAAGTAAAATCCATAAGTAATGAGTCCTTGTTTCATCACTGCTATTTCTTCAATGCCTGAAACAATACTTAACTTAAAGTTATGGCAACAGCTTCTTAGGTGATTTAATAATTGAGTAGCTGGACTATAATTGTTTTTAAACCAATTGGCTGAGATACTCTTGGAGAAAAAAGAGAAAAAGGTGATGAGAGTTTGGCTAACCATAGAAAATAATAACTGCAAACACTAGATATGCTGAAGAATATTGCTTAAAATATATCATGCCCCATGGAGGCCTGCGCATTTTGTAGATGGAATGTGAGTGAGGGTGCCAGCAATTGTCTATGATAGAGAATAGGAATAGTCCAGAAAAGCCTTATGATTGTAAAAATGACAATTAGTAAGAGACTTCTAGGAGGGTGAATAGTCATTAAGACCTGGCTAAAATGGACTTTTTCCCACGCTGACCTACCAGGCCTTTCTTTTTCCACTTTCAAATTTGAACATTTTGGATTTGAGAAATCAAGTCTTTATGACTAAATATCTGAATCCATCTGGAGTATTTTTCCCTTTTGTATGTGTTGCCTTCTTTTCATGTGGATCTGTTATGTGTCTCTAGGAAGTGTGTATCTATGTGAGCATATGACTGTGCATACCTGTGTTTTGAATTTGTGTCTATATATGTGAATATATATGGAACTGAGATATATGAACCTGTGCATTTGTTCACATCTGTCTGACACTACATATGCATGTTCTTGGGTATGTAATCATGGTATTGTATCTGTGCATGTGTTTCTATGTGTGCACCTGTGATTATATTAATATAGATAGACATGTGTGTATGTGTGTGTTCATGGATATAGGTAGGTGAAACTAGGATATTGCACTCAGATAGTTGCCTTTTGTGAAAGAAACAAAGCCAAACCTCAGATCGGGGTGAGTGGGGTGTAGCCATTTTATTGACAGATCTTCCAGTAACAGCCAATGGTCAATTATTTGGTAGAGAAAGTATTGGTTGCTTTCTCCTAGTCCAGGATTTCTCTGGCTGGCAAATGAGGTGATCAAATGGGTCAGCAGGCAGGTAACAAGGAAATAGATATGGGAGTTAGAATCCTTGGGATCTCCTGAGCTTGCAAATAGCAGCGCTGGTATCCCCCTCAGTAGCAATGAGTGCCTGCAGATCGGTGTGGTGGTTCTCAAATCTCACGGCCTGAAGTAATTCCATTTTCTTGTTGAAATGAATCTCAGGAGCTAGTAGAAGAAGGGAAGGACCTTCAGCTATGGACTGTAGCCTCTACAGGCTTGCTCCAGATTTATGGCAGCACTCAGGCTCTTTAGGCTTAGCCATATTTGGCACATCCCAGGCCCTGGGCACTGTGTCAGGGTAGCTGCAACTGGGGGCAGGAAGACAACCCAAGCCCCAGAGATAAGGTGCAATCCAGGGTAGAAGAACAGGAGCCTCAGTAGTCAGCAGCTGTAGACCATGCTCAATCTGCAACATTGCTTGAGATGCCTTAGGGTTGGCTAAGGCTATAAGAATGTCAGCAAGCTGTGTCTGCTGCAGAAAGGTGAGAAGCTGCTGCCTCCACTGTTCATTCAGCTGGGACATACTCATGACCATCATCATCTGGACTGCCAGGCTGGAGTTGTTCAAAAGCAATTTCATCATGCTTTCTATGATCTGAGAGGAACTAGTCTGCTCTTCTGAAAGTTGGAGGTCATCCTCCAACCTCTGGCCAGAGCTATCTAGAGAGATGGTGGCATCTTTGTCTTCTGCCTGGAGTTGCTGTTTGAGCTCTCTGCTAGGTAAGGCTTGCACCCCAGCTGGCTGCTGAATGTCACAGGTGTGATTCTGGCCCTTGGTGGAATTAGTAGCAGTATTACCCCTAGAAGTATGGCTCACCTTGTTGGAGGTAGCACTGGATGAGGTGATTGAAGATAAATCATAAGAACTAGCACAGATGATTTGGGTTACAGGGAGCTGGTCCAGCCTTTCCTGGGATGATGGTGGATATGAGGGTGAGGAGTGGACTTGTTCTTGTACTTGTCCTTCTCTGAGAGCTGTGAAAAGGTTGCCCCTAAAGGGGTTTTGTGAGCTGTTCAGTATTTGATCTTGGGAATCAACACAGCTTTGGCCCAAGGCATTGTTCCCACCTGGGATTGTCTCTAGACCCAGTTGTGAAGGTAAGTTCAGAAGACATTCAAGAGTCTGTGCAGGTTGATGGATCTGCATGATCTCTCGAATCAAGGCAAGGTTCGAGGCCAGTTCCAGGGTTTGCCATAGGATCTCAGAATTGTCAAGGATGTGTGAGACTTCTGAATTCTGCTGCATCAATTGTTGCATTTCTGGGTGTTCTGAGATGAACTGTCTCATGAGGTCGGTGGTGGACAGAAGCAACTGGGTGCTTGAATTTTCCAGCATCTGTGTTATGCACTCAGGTCTACCCACTTCCAGGTCCTGGGTAAGCCCCTGGGGTGCATCGGGCTCCACAAAGAGTGCTGATTCCCCTAAAATGTGACTAATAACAGCAGGTTGGAATACCTCACTGCTATTTTCTTTGGTGTTTCTGTCCCGGTGGCAGAGTTTGTTGGTTGGCATGTTCTGGGAGGAATGGGTGAGGGATCTGGAGCCTTGTTGAGACTTGATGACCAAGTGGATGGTGTGACCATCCAGGATGCCCCTCTGGTTCAGTGTGTCATGGTCTTTGAGAAGGCAGCCCATGAAGACCAGCGCTAGCTGGTCCATTTGGCATTTAAAATGAGCTGACAGCTTCTCCTTGAACTGCCTCACTGAGGTGTCAGCAGCTATCATAAAGTCTTCCTGCTTGCCTGGTGTCTTTAATGTCACTCGAATGATACTTGAGGAAACGTTCTTGTTGGCAGGCTGACTTGAAAGATGACCAATCTGGGCCATCCTGGATGTTGGAGAGATGACATGCGGCATGGACCTTGGAGGAAAGGCAAATGGGGAACAGGTGGAAGCTGGGGCAGATGGAGTGAGGGGAGACCACTGGCCTCTGTCTCAGGTGTTGTGTTTTCAGGTCACAGGCTTTTGGCCCCAAAAAGGATGAGTAACCAGGCTTGAGCTAGGTATTTTGTGAAGTTCTACCCCCACTCCAGTTCTCCAAAGGTGGCCCAGCTGAGATCTGTCTTGGCTATTGATTCATACTTGGTGCGAGGTGGGCTAAGTAGAGATGACTCCTCCCAGGGCTGCCCCTCCCCTGCCCCACCCACCAGGATCATAGCCTCTTCAGAAAAGAGATATTGTGATCTTAACTCTGGCCTCACAGTCTCTGCCAGGACTAACTGGGAAAAGAGGATATATTTAGTGAGTCCAAGTCTATATAATAAAATAAGACAATTATCCAGGAAATTGGGCACAAAGTTCTCGGGATGGAACTATTAAAAAATAAATAAAAAACCAGATTGGTTGTGTGGGATATGTGGTGCTATGTATGAGTTTCTTATAGGAATATTAGACATGTAGTAAGAAAAGCAGGGTCTACTGAAGCCATAGATAAAAGTACATAAATGTGGATAAGAACAGAATCTCTTTAGGAAAAAGCTCATAGCTTTTTTTAGTAATCTGGAAAAAGTTGGGAATTAGAAAGGGAAATGAAGCAAGAACAAAGTTCTTAAGTGAAAGAGGAGGTCATATTTTCCTTTGTGTCTAAAGTTTGGGATTCTAGACTTAACTGAGAGTGTTCCCTGGGGACTGGTGGAGTGCGGCGGGTGGAATTTGCTGTGTGCTAGAAGCAGGAACAGGACTAGTCATGGAGGCTTCCTCTAGGACTGGGGTGTCAAACTCACTTTCACCGGGGGCCATGTCATCTTTGTGGTTGCCTTCAAAGGGCTGAATGTAATTTCAACTCCTTAACAGTTAAGCAGTAGTTAGAATTATACAGTCCTAAAATTATTTTGGCCTTTTGAAGGCACCTACAAGGCTGATGTGGCCCCTGGCAAAAATGAGTTTGACACCCCTGCTCTAGGGGCATTCAGAACAAAATGTTAATGAGTTGTTCCATGCAAAGCATTGTTAATTTGCTTTTCATTTGGTCTATTCTATGTGTTAATATAGCAGAATTTTTAATGATTTATTTCAATATTCTAGCCTCATCTTAAATGCCTACCTTTTTGTTGAAGCATTAAGAGGAAGAAATGTCTGTAAACCAAGAGGTGAAAGTAAAGGTTAACAGTGAAATTCCTAACCGCAGGTTTAGGCAACTAAAAAGCCAGGTTCTCAGTTCCATGAAAATTTGGAGGATGGTGATTGATTTTTATTTTGGTAGCAGATAGATTTTCTGTTAGTAAATAAGTTAAAATGCATATTTATGTCTATATTGATGTTTGGATGTGGATGGAAATACCGTATATGCAACAATGAGAATGCACATGTTTAATTGGATGTATATTTGTGAATGAATATGTGTGAAAGTATAAGAATTAAGCGGTGTGTTGGTTATTCTAGTGTCTGTATGACTGTGAAGACTTCAGGGTCTGAAACATTGAACATTACATTTTCCTGCCTAGAGGGTAGGTTCATCATGAAGATAGGTGTCAAGCAGAGAGTCCAGGCCCTTATGTTCTCAGTTAGTTGAAGTTGAACAAAGAAACTATGGGTGGTTGTCTAGGAGACTTCCTGCTATCACATGAAAGGATTCTTTATTAGAATGTCTGGACCTCCACCCCAATCCATGTCAGGTCTGCTTCATGCTCAGCTATCAGTTGTTTACTTCTTAGAGCATGACTCAAATGTAAGCCCTCTCCCAATTGTACTTGAAAGGGAGATATATTCAGGATAGTGAAACATTTTCACACCAAGACACTGCCCTTTATTCTCCCAGGTACCCCACAGGTGGTTGGGGATAAGAAAGGAACTTACACATCTCAATCTAATGATCAGCTCCTCTGGATCTGTGGCACTGGAACCAGAGGTTCTAGACCTGAGATGATTCTAAACCTAGCTCACAGAATCCTACAATTATAGGAGCTGGATTCACAGTTTTCATAACACAAAATATGAAGTTTTTTTAAATTACAGTTCCTACAATTCTAGGATCCTGGTAAAGAGACAGTAATGTTTTTCAGCCCATATTTTGTTTCCCAATCAAACCTCAATTAAATCCACCTAGACCATTATTAAAGAGAACTTTAATGTGCTGATTGAGATACTAAGTGTAAAAAATTTACTAGATATAATCAGTGAGACCAATCATTAAGGCTAATGACTATTTGGGGGAGTGAAGAAGAGGACATACTTCTACCAATGCTATTACTATTGGATCTCAAGGCCTGTGGGGCTTATTGGGTTTGACCGCATTGGGTGGAGCCTTAGCTCCAGATGACCTTTTGACTAGTGGCTTTGGTAGCCTGCTCTTCAGTGTCTGGAAGCTGAGGTCATAATTGACCAGGTAGCCATCATTGTAGACATACAGCTTGTGATCTGAGGGGCAGTAGTTGATGCTCTGCAGTGTTTCTAGCATCTTATCCACCAGAATGCTGAGATGGTGCTCCTGCCCAGTGGTGGTATCAAAAGCATAGAAGATCTCCTCTTGGCGGGTGCTCAGAGAACGTAAAGCATAGAGCACCCCACAGGCCATGAAAGCCCCTGACAGAGCTGGCTTGTACTGGCTGGTGTGCCAGGTTTCCTCCACTTCTAGGGTGTTGGGATTGAGGTGACTCACAACCAGGTTGCCTTTGCTCTCCTCCGTAGCATAGAGCACCCAGAGTCCCTTCTCATCACCAGCAAAATCTAAGTCTTTCCAGGACACACCAGCATAGGAGAAGCGGTTGTTGTAGGTGGCACCTGGCAATGGGCGCCGAAGAACCAGGCTGTTAGAAGAAAGGTCCACCTTGGCCATTTCACCTGTGCCATAGTAGTTAAAGTACATGAAGTTCTTGTACACTGTATTACCACTGCCATCACCATAGCCCATCTTCCACTGCTCATAGTTCTTCAGCAGTACCAGGTCATCATAGGACTTGTGCAGTCGGTAGTAGTCAAAGTACCTAAACCAAACCCCACACCAGAATCAGCAGGTGACAGCAAGAAGCAAGGAAACAGAGTGCTATTAAAAAATGATCAGGCTAATGTTCTCAGTAATAGTGGGGGCTTTGGAATCAAACAGAATTGATTTTTAACCTTTCTTTTTTACTTACAATATACTACAAGAGAATAAATAACTGTAAAAAAAATTAAAAAAAAAAACAGCCCTGGCTGGTGTAGCTCAGTGGATTGAGTGCGGGCCTGTGAACCAAAGGATTGTGGTTTGATTCCCAGTCAGGGCACATGCCTGGGTTGCAGGCCTGTTCCCAGCAGATGATGCATGAGAGGCAACCATACACTGATATTTCTCTCTCTCTCCTTCCCTTCCCCTCTAAAGATAAATAAATAAGTAAAAATATTTTTTAAAAAACATTATCGGTAGTACTAATAACATGAACAACAATGATACCTGATAAGCACTGTATATGCATTATCTCTTTTTTGTTTTTCTTTTTTTATATTTTTTTCTTTTTGTTTATTCTTTTTTTACATATATATTTTTTGTTTTTTCTGCATTATCTCATTTAATTATAATAAAATAACTTTTAGATAGGTTTTCTCCCCACGGGCTGGGCAAATGGATCTCATAAGGGTTAAATAATTGGCCTTAGGTTACTCAGCTCATAAGTAAAATTTGTAAAAAAAAAAAAAATTACCTGCTTGTCAGGACTAAGATAATGCAAATAAAATAATTACTAGAGCATTCATTTCAAAATAAGTAATGAACAAGTGGTAGCTATTTTTTTTCTTATTTATGAATAATCTTTTCTTAGACTTCATTGCTTTCCACCTACCATTGAGGCACAGATGCACTGTAGTAGGACAGAGTTTTGAAGCTGAATTCAGAAGGTAACTTTGGAAAGTCTCTTAAATTATTCCTAACTTGTAAGTATTGCCATCTCTTAATATTGGGCAGTAAGGCTTGCCTTACCCACAGAGATTCTGAGAGGGCTTAAAAAGAAAAAGCATGCAAATGTGTTTTGTGTGCTACAAAATATCTATGGAAATTGTGGAGCATTATTATCAGGAGAGATCTCATCATTCTTAGATAACTTTCAACTGGGGTTCTTCAATGACTAGTTCAACCCACATTCATCCCTTCCTCCCATGACCTCTTGCTCAATTGAGTCTATATCACAGTGTGTCTGTACTCACTTCAAACACCTGGTCTGGGAGTTGCATCTGCCTTCCTAGCCCAACTGCCAGTTTAGTGAAGAGTGCATTTGTCTACTCATAGATTCATTTCGCCATTCTTTAACAAATATTTTTTCTGCACCTACTGTATCGTTTACACTCTTCTATATAATCTTATGTGATATTCTCATTTTACAGCTGGCTAAGATGGGTCTGAAATGTTAATTCGAAAGGTCACTTAGCTTAAGTGGCAGCATTGAGAATCAACCTCAGATTTGTTTGACTCCAAGTGTCAAGCATGGCCAAATTTATCCTCTGATTTTTTTCGGAGCAGAAGGTAGGATTTTGAGGCCCAGGTATAGAAGAATTTGTTCTGGAGATGAGATCAGGCTTGAATAGAGCCAGTTCTAAATTAGATGGGATGGGAAATTTCAGACAGTGAATTTGTAAAGGAAGCTTAGGGCTGTCTGGACCATCCTTTACCCATGAGAGGAGCACTAAGAGGTAACCTGTCAGGCCTAGACTAAGTTTTCCCAGGGGTGCAGAAATAGAAGCTGGGATAGGGCTAAAAGGAAACCTGTCAGGGTAGGTTACGGAATATTTGGAATGAACCTGGCTGTGGAAGAAAAAACATTCTGGACTCACCTTCCATCTGTACGCAGAGGGGCCACCCAGTAGAGGGAAGAGGATGAGTTCGTGGCTGAGTCTCGACCCCAGGCCCCTGCCTTGTAAGAGAAGCCTCTCCAATTGAGCTGTACGACAAGGGGTCTGCTGACTTTCTGGAGGCCTCCATGGGCACAAGAGCCTAGAGAAGAAAGCAGGCATGGTATGAGTTTGATGTGAAGCACATGACCCACAGAGAGAAGAGTATGAAAGTATATGTGCATTTGAGTGTATGTCCATGCACCTGAGTGCCTACACAAATGTATGTATAAGTATGCATTATTGTGCCTGAATAGAGACTAGTGCATATTTCTGATTGTGGGTGTATTTACTTGTCTATGTATTTGGGTGTGCCAATGTGTAAGAATGTATCATTCATTCTAGGTCTGCATCCCTTAGTGATGCACCAAACAAGGGAATAAAAGAATTACTCTACATCAAGATCTTTACTGCCCACCCCTCAGTACACCATAGCTAACCCTACATTCCCAACCCTTTCCGTGGGAGATGATATCTTGGAAAATTTAATATGAGACCTCACCCGGGGGCAGGAATGGCCTGGAGTTTCTGGAGGCCTCTTCTTTCTCCTTCTCCCTCTCACACTCGCTTAATCGGCTCTCAAGGACATCCACCTCCTGGTGGAGAGCACGGAAGCTGCGCTTGTCAGAGTCAGCCAGAAGCTCGAGTGTGAGGCTGGCATTAGCCACCTATGGAAATGAGATGCCAGGAATGTGGGTCACTGAATGTCCTTAAGAGTTGAACTCAGAATCCCACATTTCTCAGCCCAGGGTCTTCTCCAGAAAGAAATGATTTTGGAAATTCAAATTTTCAGTTAGATGAGACAGGGGCTAGAAAGAAGAGAGAGATTCTTTTTTTTAAGATCTTATTTATTTTATTTTTAGAGAGAGGGCAATGAAGGGAGAAAGAGAGGGGGAGAAACATCCAGTGTGTGGTTACCTCTCATGTACCCCCCACTGGGGAGCTGGCCCACAACCCAGGCATATCTCCTGACTGAGAATTGAACCAGCAACCCTTTAGTTCACAGGTTGTCACTCAATCCACTGAGCCACACCAACCAGGGCAAGGGAGAGAGATTCTTAAATCTATCCACATACCTGGCTCTGGAGTTGGTACAGGAGGTCCCCAGCTGCACTAACCCTTCCCTTGGCCTTAAGTTGGGCTGCCAGCTCCTGTGCTCCCTCCAGCTCCAGGCGCAGCAGGTTGAAGGCTGGGGACTCATAGGAGGCAGCAAGGGCAGTAGGATTCCTGAACTTCGGGGCAGGGTTCATTTCCAGGACCTGGTTATCCTGATCTTCAGTGGCATGTGAATTCTCACTGACCTGGATGTGGGAAGATGGACAATCAGTTACCACAAACCTCAGTAGCTATGTTTCTTCCCATCTATTTACAGGTCCCCCACCAGTGCCACACAGCCTACAAAATTCTCTCATATCTGTCACTTTATTTGCTTTCATTAAAAGCTCTTGAGGTGACCATTAACATTATACGTATTTCACAGCTGAGAATACTAGCATCCTTTTCCCTGCAGGGAAAATATAATGTGCCCCCATGCATAATGCACACTCACATTTTTGGCCCAAACTTTCAGGAAAATAATCTTCTGTTTTACTGTATATAGATACAGAATTAGTACTAGCTATGTATAATGCTCATCCTTATTTTTCCCTCAAAAATTTGGGCAAAAAAAAAAAAAAGAGTGTAGTATTCATGGCAAAATACGGTAAGTCTTACCCCTGAACCACCCAGACTCTCTCTTTCCTTTTTAGAGCCACACACTCTCAGGAGTGGTTTAGTAAAGGAATAAATGGACTGATTTCCAGCTTCCAGTCTGGTCCCATCCCATTGACCTTCCCAAGGAGCTCCACTGGCGACCATTACATAAAACAACTGCCCACGTCGCACTGCTGATGCAATATTTCTATTTACCCATCCTTACTTACAGCACCAATTCAAAGTTCACCAGCCTGGCCCACACATCTCTCCACTGATTGTCCCTATTTTAACTCTTCTATTCAAATCCTCTTCTGCCTCCTGTGCACTGGTTA
The DNA here is from genome assembly GCA_004027735.1 of Carollia perspicillata. Lineage (NCBI taxonomy): Eukaryota > Metazoa > Chordata > Mammalia > Chiroptera > Phyllostomidae > Carollia > Carollia perspicillata. The sequence goes on along the minus strand of PVKM010023170.1, from coordinate 2,928 downwards.
TCCCACTTCCAAGCCTTTTCTTGGTTTTACGCTCTTTCCAGCTCCCAAACTCACTAGTTCACCCATTAATATAGGAAATAGCCATTACATAAGCCTCTCTGCTAGTACCCCTGAGGATCCCCAAAGCAGTACCTAGTTTTCCCTTCATACTAAGGATTCACCTCAAAGACGAGGACTGTGCTTCCATCTGCTCCTTCTTTACCACCAGAGCTCATCCTTATGCTATATCCTGTCCCAGACCTAGCCCCAACTCCAGCCCCAACTCCAGCCCCAGCCCCAGCCCCAGCCCCAGCCCCAGTACTCACCCTGGACAGCTCCTGTTCATACTTGCCCATGAGCTCCTGGGCTGTACTCAGTAGCTGTTCCAGCTGCTTCAAGGGGATAAGGTTGCTGGGCAGGTAAACCACACAATGGCATACGCCATGCTTATCGACAGAGCCTGGCACATCTCTTACCAACTGCAAAGTCACAGGCATGTTAAGCATTTATGTTGGGGCACAGTGTGCTTTTTGGCAATGAGGAAAGACAAGAGGCTGACCCTTCTCTCTCTGCACAGGAGGCTGTTCTTGACTATGGGCACTCTTCAGCCATGAGTGTGAGGGACCCTTTCCTTGATTTCTCAGAACTGGAGAAACAGCTCCCTTCTAGCTCCTGTTCATAGGGCCACCTTCATCCTACCTTGTATACTGGCTGGATCTGGCTGCAATTCCCATAACCGGAAGCAGACTTTTCCTAGATGCTCTGTGAGAAAGTAAGGCTACTCCAAAGAGACTTGTCAGGGGACTGGTTCGGGGGCTGCAGTTCCTTGCAATACCCCCACTGTAGAAATTTAGTGGATCCCCAAAACTTTTTGTTGTCCTGAAGACAGTAGGTACAGAGAGTTCCAAATTTTCAAAGGAAGAAAATTAATATTAACAGCACCATCAGGCACCAGAGTCTGGGCTGGTATTCAGCATTCACAAGAACATGACAAGGTAGGACTTGTAATTTACACCTTGTAATTGAAAAACTAGAGGTTCTGACTATTTAAAAATAATATTTTATGGAATCAAATGATTGCCTGCAGGGCTCATGTTTGTTCTAATTCCTGTGCCCATGCTCCTAAGGGAGCTGCAGAGCTCCAGCTGTGTCAGGGTGGGCGCGTGATGTAGGACAGCAGGGTGAGGGTGGCAGGCAGCTGCTTTACCTCAGCTAAATACAGTGAGGAAAAAAGTTTCTAGAAATGAGAGATGCATAATTTAGGGTCTTATTATTTCCTTTACCTATAATCTTAATTTATAACCTACTGATTCCAGAGCCAGACTGCCTCAGTTCTACTTCTGGCTCTGCAACAATGGGTGAATTACTCTCTCTGTGTTCCAGTGTCCTTTTGTGTAAAAAAGGGTACTTATGTTTTACTTTAAGAAGTAAAAATACATGTAGAGATTAATTTACAAAGGCTCTTAATAATCTATGGTTATTACTAGTTATTATAGCCTTTAAGTTATTAAGACTCTTATTAGCCTGTTAGTTATTATTATCCTCTATGGGCATCTGTCCACTACCATTTCAAAGCTGGATAAGCCAGCCTTAGATTGGAGACTTCTTCCCAAGTTGTCGACTAGGCTTGTGGCACCAACTGAGGTTTCTCTACAAAATCTTCAAGAATTAAGATATGTCCCCCGTCCTTCTCTGAATAGTCCCACACATAGCTTCTGTGTCCCTAGTAGTCAATCTGGCTTTGTCTTCAGCCTGCTGCAACTGCAGCTCAACAGTGTGGCCTTGGGGGATAATGGAGCAGAGGTCACATGCATACAACAGCCCAGACTGACCTCCCTCAGTTCCTGCACCCTTAGCACAGGTAAAGGGTAGTGAACTTCTGCATAAAATGAAAGTCCATGAAGAGCAGGTGGACAGTCTAGAATTCTTCCCACTCACCTTTATCCTTATTTTCCTCCCTCACTCTATGCCCACCTAAGTCCAGGGGTCATCAGAGCAGGCAGGGTACTCTCTCCTCCTCCATCCATCTATCTCCACGTTCACTCTCCCAGAACCTGGGGGTTCTTGAAGAATCTGAGCAGTGGGGGAAGCCAATACAAAGCATAGAATCATCTCCCTCCCTTCTTGTGATCCCCCCACTGTCCACCTGTACCTGAGGCTGTCCTGGGATCACCAGGTACAGCAGCAGCAGAGTAGTCAGAAGGGCTGGGACGGGTTGCATCTTGCATCAGCTGCAGGATGAACTAAGACCTCTTAGTTCCCCCAGGCTTTTATCTCTGGTCCAAGTGAATAGTCTTATCAGGAGGGGCACAGATTTCAACATCTGAATGAACTGAGGGTGGGAGAGGCTGTGGAGAAGGTATGAGGATAAGGGGTGGGAGGGAAGGGTTGCGACACACTGGTGCCTGCAGATACAGTATGGAAATGAGTTTCTCACTACAAACAGGGTCTTTCTCATCCATCCCCAAGCTGAGATCTGTCCTCATTCTGCTGGGCCCCCCTGTCCAAACAGATTAAGGCAAACCTGATACATTCTGTGGGGGCCTTCAGATGGGTCCTTTTCAGGAAGGATTATGGTGTGTCCCTCAGCTTTGAGGGCAGAAATATTCTAGAAGGAAATGCAACATTACCTGCTTCTTCCCAAGGACGGAGCCATTAACTTAACCATGTGCCTTTGGATGAGGGCCAAGATGTATATCTAGGGGATTTGCTTCAGCAACACCATACTGTCTACCCTGTTATATGCCCTGTCTTACCCCTAGAAATTAGTTCCTCCACTGTTACAGGCTCTCTAAACATTTCTATCCCTCCCCACCATTCAAATGCAGCCCCCAGTTCAAGCTCCTGATGTCAACAGCCTCCACTGTCTGTCCTTCAGGAAAGTTCCCTCCCAATACCTTCTAACCAGTCACAGGAGCCTATTGAGCCTCCAGTCCTCTGGGCTCTCAA
>PVKM010023169.1:0-21320 GCA_004027735.1 Carollia perspicillata | reverse complement strand
AGGTAAGAGAACACACAGAGGCCCTGCTTGCTGAAGGGACAGCAAGGACGTCAGCAAGGCTGTGGCGAGTGTGACAGAGGAGGAAGGAAGATGAATGTGATGGTAGGGAGGAGGGGAGCTGGGGTGATGAAGATTCTGAGGGTCCTAGTATTTTATTCTAAATCAGATGGGAAGCCTTTAGTTAGTTTTGAATGGTTCAATGAGATAATTCTGATTATTGTATTAAGAATTGATAGATGAGTGGGTATAACAGCAATGGGACATTTACATAATGGAATACTACTCGGCAAAAAAATAAGAAAATTTAGCCTTCGTGGCAGCATGGATGGACCTGGAGAACATTATACAAAGGGAAATAAGCCAGTCAGAGAACGACAAATGCCATATGATCTCACTCATCTGTGGAATCTAATGAACAAACTGAACTAACAAGCACAATAGAAACAGATTCATAGATAGAGAGCAGGCTGCCAGTTAAGAGGGGTGGGAGGGTAGGGGGCAGAGGGATCTAGCAAAAAGGAAAGGACTCATGAACATGGACAACAGTGTGGTAATGGAAAACATACAATTAAGAAATAAATAAAAAGAATTAGTTGCAGGAAGTAAAATGGCACAGATAGGGCAGGGAGGAGGCTATTGATTTTCCTGGCAGAAAAAGACACCGAGTTAGACTAAACTTGGGTCATTAGGAATGGGGTCACGATTATGTGCTGAATTGTGTTCCTCCAAAATTCAAATGTCGAAAACCTGACTCCCAGTAACTCAGAATGTGACTCTATTTGGACATAGAACTTTTAAAGATGCAATGAAGTTAAAATGAGGCAGGCCATTAGGGTGAGCCCTCGTACAATGTGTCTTTATAAGACAGAAGATTAAGACATACAAAGAGATACCAAGGATGTGCATGTATCAAGAGGAGGTCATGTGAAGACACAGTAAAATGTCAAGCCAAGAAGAAACCAAACTTGCAGCATCTTGATCTCACTCATCTAGCCTCCACAACTGGGAGGAAATGTCTGTTGTTTAAACAACCCAATCTATGATATTTTGTTATGGCCATCTGAGTAGACCGGTAACACTGGGGATGGAGATGATTGGTCAACTTTTAGATGTATTTGAAAGAAATCCTACAGTGTTTTCTACTGAAGCTAATGTGAGGTGTGAAAAAAACAGCAGAATCAGGAACGATGCCTTGGATTTTGGCCTAGAAGCTGGTAAATTGGAGGCATCATTGACTGACATGGGGAAGACTTTATGAAGAGTGGCTTTGTAAGGGAGCAACTCAGTTTGGGTTCTCCTGAGGCATGAACTTTTGAGTGTAAGTAGTTTACCGGGGAAGTTTAAGGAACAAGATTATAGAGGTAAAGTAAGCAAAGGGAGACTGCCACTGTGGATGCTTTATTAAGCCCCCTAACAAGAAGAGTGTCTGAACCTGAACGCTGTGAGAAACTCTGGGGGAGCGGAGCACTGCAGGTAGCTCTGAATTACTCCACTTTGGCAGTGAGAAAGCTGGGTGCAGGGTGTAAATTCGCCAGCACTTTCGTCCTCTTAGTAGGTTTCTACAGTTTAAGGAAAAAGAGTCCTCAGGCATAGAGATGCAGATATGACAGTTGGAAATGAAAAATCAGCCAGAGCTTTTGAATAAATTTAAGCAAGTTTAAATTTAAGCAAGTGAGTGAATGGAGGCACATGAGAGAGGAAAAAGTATAGACCATGTGAAGTTTAAAACTGCAGTAGACATAGAACTGGAAATGTCAATAACAAGTACTAATATATGACTACCAAGACAGGACTGAAGTCATTGTCAGCATGACACATTTTAACCCAAAGTAGAAAAAAAAGAAAAAAAACCTGACAAAAGAAGTCTCCTTCTGAGGCAGCCAAATCTGACTAATAACATAGTATTTAACTAAAAGTAAATCAAAGTATTTTTTCCACGTTTACCAAAAAATTTACTTGATGTAGTAAGACAAAAAGGCTAAATTCTATCATTTCTATTCATGATTAGTATTACAGCCATTAATCCTCCCTCAATTACCAGGTTTAAAAATTACAGGCTATCATCTCAAAAAGGATTTTGTGAAGAACTTACTTATCATTTTATTAGAAGATCAGTTGTTAAAAATGGATTGATTCTAAAGATTCAAGTCAAGTTGTGTTTAAATCTCCAGCATCAATACCCATAACAGCTCAACAAAAAAGAAGTCCAAAGCATGATGTGCATAATTCTAGTTAAATGTGAATTGTTCTCTAGATGGGCTCAGAAGACTTCACCTCCACACAGTTTATAATGTCCACAAAGTTATTTCATAAACACCATCAGAATAAGAATTCTCAGAATAGCTCAACAAGAAAAGAAGTCTGAAGCATTGTATGAATAATTCTAATTAAATGTGAATCTTTCTCTAGATGGGCTCAGAAGACTTCACCTCCACATAGTTTTAATGTTCACAAAGTTACTTCATAAATGCCATCAGAATAAGAATTTTGCTTTTAAAGGTAGTATTCCTAATTTTTACTAAAAACAAAACTTTCTGAGAATTAGAGATTGATTTCTGAAACTAGATATTCCTAAGTACCCAACACATCCACATATCATCTATACCATAGAAAATCTTTTTTTCTTATATTGGTTATATATGCCATCCACTCAGTATTCAAAGCAAGAATATTGGAAGTCATTCTTCCTTTCTTCATTTGCCCCCTCAGGAAATAGCACAATTTTCACCCAATTACTGGGATCAAAATAGTAGTTTCTCCATTTTTACCAGGAACGGTTCATCAATACATTCTGCCAACATGATCTAAAAAACATATCTTAGTCTAAATCCAGAAGTTCTATTTCTTTCCATTTTTACTGCTACCATCCTTGCCAAGTTACCATCATCTTGGATAGATTATTGCAATATCCTCCTAATCTCTCTTTTTTCTTCAGCCCATCACTTTACCCAGTCTTTTTTCTGTACCTCGGAATAGTGTTTTTAAATATGGACGTCATTCGTATCCAACTCCCTTATTACAATTCTCTAATGGTTTTTCATCACACAGGCATAAAAGGCAAACTTCTTAGCTCACTTTACCAGTCTCCATATAATCAGGCTCCTGATGGCCTCTCTGACATCATTTCACAACACTGTGCTTTCTCCCATTGTGTTGAGACACACTGATCATTTTGTTACTTATTATAACCCATCTACTGCACTTCACAATATTGGTGAAGGCTGTCTTACGGATTGAGAATTTAATCAAGTAAAGTGTAGGAGTGTGTAATTAAAAATGAATCTCAATCAATTTAGTTACTATGAGCACAGCTGTGGTGTGTGCCAGGGACCACGAGCAGTTCAGTGTTGCTGCAGCGTAAACAAGGAGTGTTGAGAAACTAGGCTGGAAGTGTGGCAGGAATGAGATTATGGAAGGCCTTCTAGGCTTTGCTGAAGACATTGATTTTTTTTGGGGGGTAAGGGTATGTGATCAAGACTTCTTACAGAATATGATTAAAGCTATATATCTTCTCCAGGTTAGCAGGGTGGAGGAGCTTGGGAAGGGAATCACTTAGAAGCATTTTAACATCTTTGTGGACAATCTAACGGGGTCCTGATTTCTTGAACACCATTCTTGAACTGGGGTAAAAAAATGCTTCCTGGAATCCTTTAAAGTCATTGAATGATGTTAAACAGGGTAATATTTTAAGTAATGCATCATGGTCACCTTTGTCAGAAGAATGAATATGAGAAAAACAATATAGGAGACTGAAAGAATGGTTAGTAAATTGTTCAAGAAATCCAGAAGTGATGATAAAAGAAATGATGGATGGCAGAGACATATTCTTTATTGGGTGATTTCCAGAGGAAATGGTGAATGATTGTATGTGGGGAATGATGAGGAAAGTGTAAATGTCTGTCTTCAGGTTTGTGGTCCAGGATTCTCATACACCCCGTGCCATTCGACTTTTCTCTTGTCGCCTGTAACTCTTATTAGTGATGTCACCTCTATCATAGCAAATCATGCACAATTTTACATTGTATTTTGACTTCTCAGAAGAAATGAAAGTTTTTCAATGGGGAAATAATCTAAGCACTTAGTAATTACAGTCAGTCCTCAATAATGACAGAAGTTACACTCTTTAAATTTGGCACAAACAGTAAGTCAGCAAATACAGAATGATCACTCCTGGGGGAAAACAAGATTAGACCCTACAAGTCTCTCATATAGACCAATACATAACCTAGTTTTATATGTATTTCTGTTTAAAAACAGCCTGTGTAATATATATTGTTTCTTAACATTGAATTCATGAATAACAGCACTATAACCTATGTCTGGACAAAGGTTACCTAACATATTTTTTTCAGCAAGGCACATCACATCCTTCTTGTGCTTAGGAGCCCTAGCCAGCACTTCAGCACTATTCTTGGGGAGCACTTTGAACAGCAAATAACAATAAAAAATAACCACCAAAAAGCACAGATATACGTAAAATGTGGCACTAAATAGACAGTGATATGGACATTTGTTTACAGTATAAGAGCTGAATCAAGATGACAGAGTGTCATTTTGTTCTCCACAGCTGGGAATGTCTGCTGTTGGGAGACTCAAATTTTTCAACACCCTCTGCATGTCCACAAATGACCACAAAAGTGTCAGAGTATTGATTTTGGTGTTACAAATATATGTTTGCAAGTGGACAAGTTCACAAACATAAAATCTGCAAACATTTAAATGGACTGTACCTTTTATAATATTTAAATATTTTGAAATACATTTAAAAAGAATATATCAATCAAATATATCTAACATCCAGACTCAACAATTATCAATTATCAATTTTTTTGCCCTGGGTCCTTTTTTCATCACTTTTTCTTCTCTGTTGTTTATTGCTGAAATGTTTTAGGATTTAATTTTACACACCATGCCATTTCACTCCGGTGCATTACTAAAAAGCAAGGACTTTTTCTTTGTTAATTATAATGCTTATTGTCATACCTTAGAAAATTAATACTAACTCATTTGAATCATCTAATACAGATGATCAAATATTTCTGTTGTTTACAAAAAAGACTCATTGAAATCCATTGTTTATAGCAGCATTATTCCCAATAGCTAAAAAGTAAAAAACTACTCGAATGTTAATCAGTAGGTGAATGGATGAACAATGTCTGGTATATACATAACAATGGAATATTATTCATCCTTAAGAAGGAGTGATTATGACACATGCTACACAATACAATGGATGAACCTTGAAGACGCTAAGTTAAATAAGCCAAACACAAAAGGACAAATACTGTGGAGTTCCACATACTTGTGGCCATTAGAATAGTCAAATTCACACAGAAAGTAACAGAGTGGTTAATAGAGACTAGTGAGAGGTGGGAATGAAGACTTAATCATTTAATGGGTATAGAGCTCAGTTTGGGATGACAAAAATGTTCTGGAGATGGACAGTGATATATGGCTCCACAAAAATATGATGTGTTTAATGCTACTAAACTGTATACTTAAAAATAGTTAAAATGATAAATTTTATATTATGATATGTATCACAATAAAAGTTTATCCAACAATACAATAACAGTAAAATAATCCATTTATTTCCAAAAGACCTAAGAAAGATAAAAGAATTTCCCTGTGAAAAATCACATTTTACTTGGCTGCTTCATTATGCCATTTGATATGTCCTCTATTCCAATGCTAATCAAAATATAGATGGTATTCAGCAGTATGGATTCCAGATATCTGAAAGCCTGACAACTTGTTATGAATACGGAATCTTGGGCCATTCCACAGACCACAGTTAGAATTTTCATTTTAACAAGATTCTCGAGTGATTTGTACACACATTCAAATTTCAAAATCTCTTCTCTACCACCTGAACTCCTCCCTGCAATGGGATTTATTTCCATAGGCTTGACTGTGGTTAAAGTTGGCTGCACACTAGAATTAACGAGGAGAATTCAACCCTTCCACCACTGCCCCACTCCTACCCCAAACCACAAATCCTGTCTCCAGTGATCTGATGTAATGGTCTGAGGTGTGGACTAGGCATTCTTGTTTGTTTGTTTTCTTTTCTTTTCTAAGTTCCATGGGAAGCTCTAATGTGTAGCCAAGGTTGAGAACACCTGCATTAACAGGAGAAACACGATATCGGTCACCTCTGAGCTGTGCTGGTAACAATTATCAGTAGGTTCTGATGGGGGCAGCAAACCTCTCCTTGCCCACACTCACCCACCACCTTGGATGAAATAAATATCTTTTGAAATTTATTGATTTTAGGATTTTAGGTCAGAATTCTAAGAAGCCAATAAACAAACGGGTTCATCAGCTACTTCTTCAGTGCCTTAAAGAGCTTATTTTTCCACAAATACCTTAATCTCCAATATATATGGGAAATCAAATGGCAAATTTAAAACAATGCTTCTAACACATGTACGTAATTGGGAAAAAAGGTAGTATAAATAGTGACATAATGATTGCTCATTTTACAATATCTCTTTATCTATTACAAATTGCTTTCCAATGAATGTGTAATTTGAGTGTCACAGTAATGTATAGATTAGATAGGGCCAGTGTTGTGAATCCTTAAGGATTTGAGGTTTAATTTTTTTCTGCTTGTCCAAGGTATCAAAGCTTATACTTTTTGAAAGGCATATCATTTGTAGATCAAGAAATTTGCAATGTGATCTGCATGTATATAAAAGTAGTCAGGTTTATTGTAGTGAGAACTGTATTTACACTTTTTTTTATATTCAGTCACAAGAACTATGAATAGGCCTTGCGAAAGCTCTCAGGGACCTCTACATAACTGGTTTCACAAAGAGGAAAGAATCACAATATAAACTAAAGAGAAAAGCATACAGAACAAACTATGAATGAGAAGTTAAAATTGGATGTAGAGGAATATTATTCTTTAGGAACAACACAAAAGAAAAGAGAATGAGTATGGGTAATAGACTTGTATGTAGTAATAAGCAGTACAATTTATTAACACCAATAACTAAAAGCAGGATGACCTGTGGATACAGTTATCTCTGTCTTGGAAATCTAGAACTTCCAACACAAGTGAAATAACTCACTTTGTTTTAATTGAGTGAGCCTGCCTCGTTGGAAACATTTCTTTGACAGTTATTCTATTAAAGTCTCAATATTCTTGTGAGTTAACTAAAACATATCATAGAAGAGAAACAATGAGATAAGAACAGGGGAGACTTAGGAAAGTGTAGTGATAAGAAAACCAGCCACAAAAAACTTACTGCCTCCATGGAGTAACAACTATTGGGCTGGAGTTTATAGTATGTGTGTGTATGCAACTGAGCATGTAGTTATACCGAACGCTGCCTATTTTATTACTCTGGGTGGGTAGAGAATCATCTTGAAAAGCTGCTTTTCTCTTTATAGTTCCTCTATAAACCTCTTTCTGGAGGTTTTAGGGAAACAAGTTAAGGTGACAGATCTGATACTAGTTTGAGCCTTAAATCACAAACTAAATGCAATTTAACTAAGCTTAAAGTGATCTCTAAACAAGTTTTTAAAAGTCTTAAATATTAATGTTAGGAAACAAGCATCAATTGTACAGAGAAACAGTGAGGAGTGCTAAGGATGAGAACCGAATAATAAGAATGTCTCGGACTCAGTAAAAACCAATTACAGAAAAGAGATACTGAATTTCATTTAACTGAGAAGTATTTTTTTAGTTATACCATTAGAACATATGAACTAAGATAACTCAGTAACTAAGGACCATGTTAAAACCCTCTTTCATCATACTTTTAATAAGTAGCTTGCTAAAGCCTGAACAGTTTTGGGAAGGTTTTTACATTATATTTTACAGAAAGGAAGAAGTTAGATTTACTCTTAGATCCTGATAGCAGTTCTGCCACTTGCTAGTTGGGTGGCATTAATGATTTATTTAGATTCTGTGACCCACAGTTTTCAGCTCTTTATGATAAGATTGGAATAAAACTCTATGATATATTCACTTCTTTCTGGCTATTGAAAATACAAAAATCAGTGATTACATAATTAGATCCACGTTGGAGAAATAAAAGTGCATTTCATTATATTAGAATACAATCACAAATTAATAGATTTTTTTTCTGAAAAACATGTTAATCCGTTGGTGATTTAAGAAATTGTAATGGTTTCTTTCCCAGTTTGTGTACTGGTATTTAAAAACATAATGTTACTAAATTTCTACATTTACAACTAACAGTATATTCCATTCATCCATTATTTTATTCATTTGTTTAACCAATACTTATAAGGCACTGGAAAAGTACAGTGGGGATTCAGCGTGCTGAAGAGAAAGACAAAGAGGAGAATGAGAAGCAGATAAAAAGGCTCCATAATGCACAATATAGGATGTAAACCACCTTCTAGGGCGTAGGGTGCTACTTAAGGGCAACTGAGAGCTATTGCAGGATTTTAAATGTGGTAGTGGCAGAAAGTGATTTAAATTTTGCAGAGACCACTGTGAAAGTTGGTGAAAGACTCAATAGTAGGGAGGGCTATAGCAAAAATGGAAATTATTCTAGAGCTAGGAAAGAGAAGTTGGAGGTAACAGTAGGAAAGATGGAAGGAAACTTTACCAATATTTAGGAGGTGAATGTGCATTTATATTGAAGACAACCTTCCCAGTTTTGGGGTTTGATTTGTTTGGGATTGAATTTGTTTTGTTTTGATTTTACCAAAATTATTCACTTCATAGTTCCAAGCATGAAAAAAGTAGAGAGCAAAAGGCATTTGCAATAATATGATTATTGTAAATCATGGAATGTAAGTAAGGTAAGGAAGGCAATAATTGAAAGAATTTATAGACAGAGAGTGGATTCAGGGACTAACAGCCTCAAAAGGTACAAATATAACATGAAGAAGTACATTTTTTAGCAAGTCAATTGAAAAGATGAAATAATATGTTCATAGGGTGGAGCAGGTGTCTCCAACCCTTCAGAAGTGGACTGGTAGGGGTTAGTGACCTGTTAGGAAGCAGGCCATGCAGCAGGAGGTAAGCAATGGGTGAGCAGGTGAAGCTTCGCTGGCAATACTGCCTGAGCTCCGCCTCCTGTCTCCCACAGCCCTGCCCCCAGGCCATGGAAAAATTGTCTTCCATGAAATCCGCCCCTCATGCCGAAAAGGTTGGGGACTGCTGGTGAAGATCATATCAGTAAGAAATTTTAGAGAGGGAAAAGGGAAAAGAAACCAGAAAACTCTGAGGCATGCTGGTATGGATAAATGAACAAATGTAATATGGCCTTTAACCTACACTTCTAACATACTCTATATAGCTCAGCCATGTGCATTAGTGATATCTGAACAATTTATAGAAATGTCCATTACTCAAAAGACAGGCTTGGAACATTTTTAATAACTTGATATGTTCTCTATACCAATTTTATTGCAACATCATGTTATTGAAAATCTGTCAAATTGAGTATAAATTAGCATTAATGCAGAATTGTCTCATAATCTGGATAAAATCTTTCCAATAACCTTTCAAATTTTTAATTTTTAAGTTATATGTTATTGATTATGCTATTACAGTTGTCCCACTTTTACCACTTTGCCCCCCCCCACCCAGCAGCTGCCCCCTTCCTCAAGCAATTTGTTGACCATTGTTCATGTCCATGGGTCATATGCATATATGTTGTCTGCTACTCATTTCCTGTGCTGTACTTTACGGCCCCATGGCTATTCTATAACTACCAATTTGCACTTCTTAATCCCTTCACCTCTTCACCCATTCACTCATAGCCCCCTCCCATCTAGCAACCATCAAAACACTATATCCATGATTCTGTCTGTTCTCCTTGCTTGCTGAGTTTGTTTTTAATATTCAATTGTTGATAGATATGTATTTATTGTCATTCTATTGTTCATAGTTTTGATCTTCTTTTCTTAAATACTCCCTCTAATATTTTATATAATAATAGTTCAATGATGATGAACTCCTTTCATTTTTTTCTTGTCTGAAAAGCTCTTTATCTGCCCTTCAGTTCCAAGTGATAGCTTTGCTGGGTAGAACAATCTTGGCTATAGGTCTCTGTGCTTTTCGTGACTTTGGATATTTCTTGCCAGTCCATTCTAGCCTGCAAAGTTTCCAGAAATCAGCTGACAGTCTTATGGGGATTCCTATTTAGGTAGCTAACTGCTTTTCTCTTGCTGCTTTTACGATTCTTTCTTTATCTTTAACCTTTGGCATTTTAATTATAATATGCCTTGGAGTGATTCTCTTTGAATCCATCTTGTTTGGGACTCTCCATGCTTCCTGGACTTGCTTGTCTATTTTGTTCACCAAATTAAGGTTTTCTTTCATTATTTTTTTTTCAAATATATTTCCAATTACTTGTTCTTTCTCTTCTCCTTCTGCCACCCCTATGATGAGAATGTTGGAACATTTGAAGCTGTCCCAGAGGCTGCTTACACTATCCTCATTTTTTTATTATTTCTTCTTCTTGTTCTGACTGGTTGTTTTTTGCTTCCTTTTGTTCCAACTAACTGATTTGGTTCTTGGCTTCATTCACTCGACTGTTGTTTCTTTAAATTATTCTTTATTTCAATTAGGGAGCTATTAGTTTTTGACAAGATCCTTTTTTAAGCTTATGAGGTCTTCACTATGTTCCTTGAGCTTCCATATAACTAGTGTTTTGAATGCTGCATCTGATAGCTTATCTCCCTTTTGTTTAGTTCTTTTTCTGAAGTTTTAATCTGTTCTTTCATCTGGGCCATGTTTCTTTGTTTCCTCATTTTAACAGGCTCCCTGTGTTTGTTTCTATGTATTAGGTAGAGCTGCTATGACTCCCTGTCTGGCTAGCATGACCTAATGTAGTTGTTGTCCTGTAGGGTCCAGGGGCACAGCCTCCTCTGTCACCCAAAGTGGGTGCTTGAGGTGTGCCCTTTGTGTGTACTGAGTACACCCTCCATTGTAGTTGAGACTTAATTATTGTTGGTAGGTCAATGAGAAGGATTTATTCAGTAAAGTCAGCTGAAAGGACTGGCTACTGAACCCCAACCTCCACCCTCAGTAGAGGATCAGCTATGCAGGGGCAGGATGGTGGTTCTCTAACATGGCCTGTAGCTATCCATTGGGTGCATAGGCTCTGGGGTTTCCCAAATGGTATAGGCTAAGGTCAGCCCCAACCTGTGTTTTGCTGGGGCCACCCTGCCTGAGCTATAAAACAGTCTGAGATGGCTGCTATTTGTTCTGGGCTTGGCGATCCCAGTTGAAGCCAATCTGTGAACCTAGGCTGGCTGCTGCTAGTGGTGGGCCTGGGGCCACTTAGGAAGAGGGCTAGTGGCTAACTGAGGCCCCTCTTGCTTGTTTGATAAGATGTAGGAAATTTTGAAGCATAAGCCAAGACCAGCAATTCATATGGAAAAGTCTCCATTAACAATATGGGTGGACCTCTAAATTGGATGGGACGGGGTCTCAGGGGATATCTAGGGTAGGGCAAACAGTGTTAGACAGGTTGGTAGAGTCTCAGATATGGCACCCACCTACCAGCCCTATGGCTCTGTGGGGGGGATTCATAAAAGGGACAATGGCATCTGCCCCCTTTTCTGTCTGAGAGAAAGCTATCCCCAACCCCTCACCTTGATGCCAGACACTTCAGGGCTCTTCCCTGTATGCCACAGGTGCCTTTCAAGCTGCTCCCCTAGTGCTGGAGTGCAGACGGAGTGAGTCTGAGTATATCCATGTGTTGGTTTTTCAAGAGGAATGGTTTGGGACTCTAGAAGTTTCTTCCACCAGCTCAGTCCGTCCTGGTTTTTGCAGTCAGAATTTATGGGGGTTTATCTTCCTGGTGCCGAAGCCCAAAGCTGAATTTTTATCCATCACATGTGGAAGTAGGACCACCCCAGTCCACATCTCTGTCCCTCCTTCTAGTCTGGGTAAGTGTGGTTTCTTTAATTCAGTCGTCTTCATACTTCCACTCAACTAGAATTCTGACAGTTGTTGAGTGATGGTTGTTTTACAATTTAGTTGTATTTTGATGTGGCTGTGCTAGGAAGTGAGCATGTTTACCTATGCCTCAACCTTGGCCAGAAGTCACCAACGACCTTTTAAATTGAATATGTTGTTAGCCATGTACTAGCTTGCCATTTAAAAACAATCATTTGACTGGTTATTTAAAAGAAAAATCTCATGCAGTTTGAAAATATGGTGAGATAAAAGAATGTATGTGAGAAAAATGTGTCATTCAGATAATTAAATTTAAAAGGGTATGAAGCCAATTTCATAATCAAAATATGGTGAAGTCTATAAAATTACATGCTCTAAAGTTAGTTCATTTAAAATTAGTTATTTTGCCCATAAGCCACCAACTCTTAAATATAAAAAATATGTAACAATTATCTTTGCTGACATTTTAAAATTTAGATATATAAGTGTATGTGTCTATGTGCTATGTGCTGTATTTTAAGTAAAATATACACACTATAACATTTCTGATTTGGATATTTAAAGATCATCATGAAAATGTAAAAAATATGATTACAATTAATGTGAGCATATTCTTAGAATTATTTTAATATCAAGATAGAAAAAGGTTTTTGAGTGTCATTTATGTTCTAGGTTTCATGTAAATGTCAATAAGTAAAACTGATTATTTAATCTAAAGGAATTCACGCCTATTTATAGGTATTTCATACCTATTTTCTTAAAATTTACTTTATTCTTTTGACATTTTTAAATTTGGAAGAATATAACATTGGGATGTTTATATTGCATCAGTGACTCACCCTTACCTTTTAAACTAGGGAGCAGGTAAGTTTTACTTAATATAAAACTTCCTTTAGGATAGGATTTTCTCATGAATTCAATAAATTATTCATCAAAATCATTTTTAAACCTAGTACTGTAATATTATAAAGATTTTAAACACTAAGCAAAAAAAAATGATGAACCACTCTTTTCAGAAAGCATATTTCTAGAGCAGCAAACTCTTATATAATCTCAGAACAGCAAGGGCACTACTTAGAAGGAGGGATGAATGTCCTTGATAACTTCTCTCTAATTTAGGTTGCTCATTCTCCTCTCCTTTCAACCAAACTATATAAAGTTTAGTCTTATCTTTTCCATCAAATCTTCATGGGCAACTCCAGCTCATTCAGAGTTTTTCTGGTTTTGAACTCCTTGTTCTTTCTAGACTCATTAAATGTGATATATCATATAATTGTCTTTCATTTGTGATTTAACTTCTCATGGCTTACCATCTATTTCTATAATCAGATCTCAAGTTTTATAAGAACATAAACTGTGCTTTACATTTTGTTTGGTTATAATTTTTCTTTAGTAAGACTTTTTTTTTTAGTAGTTTGATGTTCACAACACAATTGAGTGAAAGTTGCAGAGATTTTACACATATCCCTTTCTCCCATAAATACAAAACTTCCTTCCTATAATCAACAACCCCCACCAGAGTGGTACATTAGTTGTGATTGAAGAATTTACATCGACACACCAAAATCAACCAGAGTCCATGATTTCACATTAGGATTCACACTTGATGCTGTACATTCTGTAAGTCTAAAAAATTGTATAATTTGTTTCCATCATTATAATATCATACAGGGTATTTCACTACCCTTAAAGTCTTTGCTCTGCCAATTATCTCTTCCTTACCCCCAACTACTAGCAACCACTGATCTTTGTAACATTCTCCACAGTTCTCTCTTTTCCAGAATGTAAGATAATTAAAATCACATAATATGTAATATTTTCAAATTAGTTTGTTTCATTTACTAATATGCATTTAAGCTTCCTCTGTGTCTTTTCCTGGCTTAATAGATAACACATTTATTTCTAGTGCTGAATGATGTCATATTTTCTGGATGTACCATCATATAGTTACTCACCTACTAAAGGACATCCTGGTTGCTTCCATGTTTTGGTAACTATGCATAAGATGTTATACATATCTATGTGCAGGATATTGTGTTGCCATAAGTTTTCAACTGTTTTGAATAAATAGCAAGGAACATGATCGCTAGATCACATGATAAGAGTATGTTCACTTTTGTAGGAAACCACTAAACTCTCTCCAATGTGGTTCCATCTTTTTGCATTCCCACCAGCGTGAATAAGAGTTTCTGTTGCTCCACACCCTCACTGCCATTTGGTGTTGTCAGTGTTCTGGATTTTGTCCATTCTAATAGGTGTATAGTGGTATCTTCTTGTTTTAATTTTCAACTCCCTGATAAGAAATGGTATTGAATGGTTTTCTGTGCTTATTTGCCATTCATACAACTTTACTGGTGAGGTGTCTGTTTCTGTCTTTTGCCCATTGTTTAGCCAGGTTTTTGTTTTTGATTATCATATTATAACAGTCATTTTTATACTTTGGATAATATTCCTTTATCAGGTTTGTCTGTTGCAAATATTTTATGTAGTTTGTGGCCTGTGTCCTCATTCTATTGAAATTGTTTTTTGCAGAGCATAAGGTGAATATTAATAAAACCCAGTTTATCAATTAATTTTCATAGCTTATGCCTTTGGTGATGTGTGTTAAAAGTGATGCCCATAACCAAGGTCATCTAGGACTCCTCTTATGTTATCATCTAGGAATTTTACAGATTTGCATTTTACATTTAGGTCTGTGATCCAGTCACAGTTACTTTGTGTAAAGTATGCAAGTTCTATGCCTAGATTTATTTATTTATTTTTTCATGTGGGTAACCAATTGTTCCAGCACCATTTGTGGAAAAGACTATCTTTGCTCCTTTGTCAAATATCAGTTGACTATACATTTGGGGATTTATTTCTGGGATTTCTGGTCTGATCTATTGATATATTTAACTGGCCTTTTGTAAATGCCACACTGTCTTGATTATTGCATCTTTATAATTAGTCTTAAATTTGGATTGTATCAGCCCTCTGATTTTCTTCTTTAATATTGTGTTGACTATTCTGAGTCTTTTGCCTTTCCATGTAAACTTTAGGCTCGGCTTATTATAATCCATAAAAATAACTTTCTGGGATTTTGACTGGGAATGCACTGAATCTATAGATGAATTTAGGAAGAACTGACATCTTGACAATGTCTAGCCTTCCTATCCAAGTACACAGAGGGAAAAATCTCTGCATTTATTTATTCATTTTAAAGTTTTGTAGTTTTCATTTTATAAATCTTTTTTACATATTCTGTTAGGTTTAAACAGAACCATTTCATTTTGGGATGCTAATGTTAATGATATTGCATTGTTAACTTGAAATTGTAATTTTTCTTTGCCAGCATATAGGAGAACAATTGACTGTATATTAATCTTGTATCCTCTCTATCCTGCAGATTTGCTCTAATTGCTTATTAGCTCCAGGTGGGAATTTTTTGTTAATTCTTTGATTTTTATACATATATGATCATGTTATCTGCAAACAAATGTGATTTTATTTCTTTCTTCCCAGTCTGTATAATTTTGTTACCTGTATTTTGCCTATTGTATTAACAAGGAGTTTCACTATGATACTGAAAAGAAGCAGTGAGAGTAGACAGCCTTGCCTCGTACCTGATCTTGGTGGTAAAGCCTTGAGCATCTCAGTGTTAAGTCTGATGTTAGTTGAAGGTTTTAGCACATATTATTTATTAAGCTGAGAAAGTTCTCCTCTGTTCCTAGTTTATTGAGAGTTTTTATTATGAATGGGTATTGGATTTTGTCAAAGTTTTCTCTGCATCTATTGATATGACCACATATTTTTTTTCAGTCTGCCAAGCAATGGCTTGCATTAATGAATTTGTGAATGTCGAACCAGCTCTGCATACCTCAGATAAATTCCACTTGTCCGTGGTACTTAGTTCTTTTTATACATTCTTGTATTTTATTTCCTAATATTTTGTTGAGGATTTTTGAATCTATATTTATCAAAGATATTGCTCTGTAGTTTTCATATCTTATAATGTATTATTCTAGTTTTGGTATTAGGGAAGTGATAAACTCATTGAAAGAATTAGAAAAAATCTCACTACTTCTATCTCTGAAACAGGTTATAGATAATTGGTGTTATTTCTTTGTCATATTGTTAGTTAAACTTTCCAGTGAACCCACCTGGGCTTAGTACTTTTTGTTTTAGGAGATGATTCGTTATTTATTCAATTCTAAACTGATATACGCTTACTCAGATTGTCCATTTTTTTCTTGCATGACTTTTGGCAAATTGTGTCTTTCAAGAATCGATCCATTTTATCTAAGTTATTAAATTTTTGGTAATACAAATCAAATTGTTTATAGCATTTTTATTATCATTTCAATAACTATTGGATCTGTAGTAATGTTCACTCTCTTATTTCTGATGTTAGTAATTGCATCCCCTGTCTTTTCTACTTATTTAGCCTAATTAGATTCTTGTTGATTTTATTGCTCTTTTTCAAAGAGACAACTTTTTGTTTCACTTCTCTATTGATTTTCTGTTTTCAATTTCATTCATTTCTCTTCTAATTCTTATTATTTATTTTCTTCTGTTTAGTTGAAATTTAATTTGTTTTTTTTCCTAGTTACCAAAGATGGAAACTTAGATTATCAACTTTAAATCATTATTCTTTCCTGTTTAAAAAGATTTTGTTTATTTATTTTTAGAGAGAGGGACAGGACGAGAGGGAGAAAGAGAAGAAGAGAACATTTGTGAGAGAAACATTGATCTGCTGCCTCTTGCACACCCTCAGGTGGGGACTTGGCCTGCAACCCGGGCACATGCCCTAGGTTGGGAATTGAACTGGCAAGTTTTGGTTCACAGGCTAACACTCAGTCCTCTAAACCACACCATCCAGTGCTATTTTTTCTTAATATATTTATTCAATGCTATGAATTTCCCTCTAAACACTGCTTCCACAGCATCCAACCAATATTTATGCTATGTTTCTATTTTACTTATAGCAAAATATTTTTTAATTTCTATTGAGATCTCTATTTTGATTCCTGTGTTATTTAGAGATATATTATCTAATATCGATGAATTTGGAGGTTTTCTAGTTATATTTTTGCTATTGATTTCTAGTTTAATTCTACTGCAGTCTGAGGGCGAACATTGTGTGATTTCTATTATTTTTAAATTTGTTAATGTGTGTTTTATGGCCAAGTGTGGTCTGTTGTGGTGGTTGTTCCAAGTGAGCTTAAGGAGGATGTGCATTCTGCAGTTGTTGGATGGTCTAGCTTATAGATGTTACTTATATATCCACCTGATGTATAATGTCGTTGGGTTCAACTCTCTTCTTACTGATTCCTTGAGACAGGGGTATTGACGTGTCCAACTATGATAATGGATTTATCTATTTCTCCCAGTAGTTCCACCAGATTTTTTCTGCCGAGGCTGATGTGGCTCAGTGGATTGAGTGCAGGCCTGCAAACCAAATGGTCGCTGGTTTGATTCCTGGTCAGGGCACATGCCTGGGTTGCAGGCCTGGTCCCCAGTGTGGGGCTCGCTAGAGGCAACCATACATTGATGTTTCTCTCCCTCTCTTTAAAAAAAATAATAAGTAAAATAAATGTTTTTATTTTAGCATCACTATTCATTCTTTAATGATCTTCCTTACTTTATATGAAGCCAATTTTTTAAATTTTTTAAAAGTTCATTTTAATTGTTTTTCACATATAATTTTCTGTCTTTTACTCCCATCCCAGCCCATCCCCCCAGTGCTCCCCACCTCCCTCCTATTTCCACCCCCCCTTAGTTTTTGTCCATGTGTCCTTCATACTTATTCCTGTAAACCCTTCCCCTTTTCCCCTGAAATTCCCTCCCCTCTCCCCTATGTACCTCTGTACAATGTCAGCCTGTTCTCTATTTCAGTGTCTTTGGGTATATATTGCTTGTTTGTTTGTTTTGTTGTTTAGGTTCTTGTTAAAGGTGAGATTATATGGTATTTGTCTTTCACCACCTGGCTTATTTCACTCAGCATAATGCTTTCCAGTTCCATCCATGCTGTTGCAAAAGGTAGAAGCTCCTTTCTTTCTGCTGCATAGTATTCCATTGTGTAAATGTACCATAGTTTTTTGATCCATTCATTTACTGATGGGCACTTGGGTTGCTTCCAGCACTTGGCTATTGTAAATTGTGCTGCTATGAACATCGGGGTGCATAGGTTCTTTTGGATTGGTGTTTCAGGGTTCTTAGGATATAATCCTAACTGGGAATTATATACCCTATGAAATTATCCTTTAAAGTGAGCAAAAAATAAAACCATTGTCAGACAAACAAAAACAGAAAATTTATTATCATAGGATAATCCTACAAGAGAAAGAGAAGGAAAATAATAAACATCAAAAAACATAAAGCCAACTACAAATTTTTGAGGAAAACTTTGCTATAACTCTTATCTTTGTTCTCTATAGGTAATGCTCCCCACTGACAGCTTTGTTCACAAGGTTTTCTTTATCTTTGATTTTCTGTAGTTTAAAAATAATATGCCCAGGTATAGATTTTTCTCGTATTTGTAATGCCTGGTGTTTTCTGGGCTTTCTGGATATGTTGTCTGGTGTTTAATATTAATCTAGGAAATTTTTCAGTTATTATTATTTCAAAGATTTCTTCTGTTTCTTTTTCTCTTTTTTCTCATATAAAAGTTGTATTATGCTTGTAAAATCTTTCGTAGTTGTCTCAAAGTTTTTTGATTGTCCTTTTTTTTCAGTTTTTGTTCTTTTCACTTTTTGGTTTTCAAGGATTCTATTGATACATTTTCCAGCTCAGAGATTCTTCTCTCATTTATGTCCATTGGTTTCTATTACATTTCTTCTGTGTCTAGCATTTTTTGTTTCTTTATTAGATTTTCCATTTCTCGGTTTATATTGCCCATTCGTTCATGCATGCTCTCTACTTCATTCTTTAGAGCCCTTATCTTAGTCATACTCATTTTAAATAACTCAGTCTTGTAATTCTAACATCTCTGCCATATAAAATTCTGATGCTAGCTCTGTCTCTTTAAATTGTGTTTTGTACGTTGTAGTATACCTTATATTTTTTAGCCCAGCATGATATACTGATTTTTAAAAAAAGTTGTAAATGAGCCTTTAGTAGTGCGATAGTAATTTGTGGGGCAAGATTAAGCATTCTATAGTTCTCTAATTAAGTCTCAGTCTTTTTGTCCCCGTTCGTCTGGATTGTAAACTTTCCAAGTTTTTCTCTGTATTTCTACACCCTTATGGGCGATGCCATGGCCAGGATGGGCTAAAACTGGGTATTTCTCCCAGGTCAGTTAGGCTCCAACAGTATCCTAGGAGGTTAGGCCCCTTTTTACGAGTTTCCCTTGAGTGTGTACCTTATTAAGAAGAACAGCGTGCTCTAGAGTATTTAAAAATGTTTCCCTTCCCACTGCCCTTTACTCCCTGAAAGGAAGGCAAGACAGGATTTTTCTTCATTATTTACTGTGGGACTTGGCTGCGCTGTTGAGGTAAATCTCACAATATTTTGGTGGGCCCCTCTATGTCTGGGTCCCTTGTTCTTCAAGTTTCACTCTTCATGTGTCTTTCTATTCCCAGACACGTCAGGTATTACTCTCATTCCATAAGAATAGAATCCCTTAATTTTTATCTTTAAAATGACATTCCCCAACTCCCTTGCATCTAGACATGCCCACTTGCTATGGTCAGGACAATGAGTCATAAAGAAAGCAAAGTGTTACACAGTTACTTCCAGGAACCATTTTCAGGAGAGTGAGCACACATCTATACCCCTGCCTTCTCTGTTCCTTCTTTCCTGCTTCTTAAGACGCAGAAGCTATTGTCTTTGTACTGAGGTTAAGGTCGTACCGTGGAACACTAAAGATACTTAAATCCCTAATACTGTAGAGCTGCCTACAAGCCTTAGGTCTGCTCATTTGACTTTTAATTGAAAGAGAAAAAGTTTTATACTCGGTTTATACTTTTTTTAGGTTAGATATTTTATTTTTTGTGACATACAATTTAGTTTAACTGGTTTAAGACAAATGTTCTAATCAAAGAATATATATTATGAAGGCACTTTACAAAACAATCCATCAGACAACATTTTTTAATGTTAAAGTAACCCTGAATTTATTTTTTTTCTAAGTTTTAATTTTTGTGTGCAGTCACTGTAGTTGGTGACACCTGCCCTATCTTGCCTGATAAACGGCTTTCTTTCTATGGCATCTAACAGCTACTACTCTAGATCAAGAACTATCCAGACCACATCAGTATATTCTGAGCAAATGCCAAGTAACTGTGTAATCAATCACTCATGGGTAGGATTCTGTCCCTCAAGCCCAAACTACTTTAAATTTTAAAGGCTTACTGTAAAATGTTGGCCACGTGACCTCTGGACTAGAAGATTATTGGGTTTCTCAAGGTGTTTTTTAAAGGCTTGTATTTCAGTCCCTATCTGCTTTAGGCCAGAGTATGCTCAGTTTCTTTATAATTCACCATGTGTTAATTAGGCTCTAGACCTTTCTATATTAAAAATAATAATAATAATAATAATAATTAAGCACTAAAAAAGATGTCTAGATTATTAGCTTGAAGACTTTATAAGAAAGGTGAAAATTAAATTTAAAACCAAGACATTAACCTTTTCTATATGTATGCAATTGTAACTACTGAGTGTAGAAGAAATTCCTTCACTGCAAGGAGACTATTTTATGGGCCTTTAAATTCAAAACACCCTATGAATTGAAGAGGAATGTCAAGAAAGTGCATCTGTTTAACAACTTGCAGTTTGGGAAACATTCTTTAGAAAAACTGCATTAGTATCAGAATGGCAATGTGCAGATTGCAAGATATAATAGTTTGTAAAGTCTCACTCTCCTTCACTTAAGTACATGATGGCAGCACCAGAAGCCATCTGCTTTGGGAACTGTTAGTTGTCTGTGTTCTGATACTACGTTGCTGATTGCAAAGAAAAGAAAAAATAGAGGTTCCCTTTATATGCCCTCGAGCTGAAGGCATCACCAGACTTGACAAGTCAAAGAGATAGTGCTGAATTGTAAGCATTCGAAGCCCACTTAATAAGTGGGATTAGTACTGTCTCTTAAAAATGCTGCTTTGAGTTCAGGGCACTATTTGTGGAAGAGAAATGAAGAATAACAGGAGGTGCTCTATAAATGATAAAGAAATGGAAAAGAAGAAAAGAGCCAGGGAAGCTGGCTTAAGGCTAAATCGTAACATTTCTTTCATAACTAGTGAAATGTATAAAAGCCATTTTCAATGTTCCTGTGTATTAAATGTACCAATGTCATGCCAAACTATATACATTTATAATCAAAGGTAAATATAATGAAATGATGATCTTGAGGTCAATTGCATTTTGCATAGCAGAAAAACACCTTTCAATTAGATCGCTGCTTAATAAATTAGATTTACCTGGAATATTGAGCATCCATAAATGGACTGTT
>PVKM010023168.1:0-21319 GCA_004027735.1 Carollia perspicillata | reverse complement strand
TTCCTCTCCTTTAGGTCCACTCAGGTAACAGCTGCTCACTTAGGCCTGTCCTGACCATCTTTTGCTTGCCTCATTCTGTCCCCCTTTCCTGCTCCCCCCCAATAGCATTCAACACCGTTAACTTACTGTACATTTTATGTATTGATTTTATTGTCTGTCTCCTTCACCAGACTATACATTGTACGAGGCTTGGATTTTTGTCTGTTGATTTTGTTCTCTGCTGTATCTCAGTGCCCAGACCAATGCCTTGTGCATAGGAGGGGCTTAGTAACTATTTGTGAAGGGAAAGAATAATTCAGAGCAAAAGAATTCAGGCCTGGGCAGGTGAAATGCTCTTGATGGTATTTGTTGGTGGCCAGAATTGGGGGGCTGATTGGGGACGTGATGGGGGCACAAAGAGAAAAGAAGAGCAGGGCAAGTTTCCATGTAAACTCCTCTTTAAACTGATAGGAAATGATTCAGTTAAAATTGAACGTGTTGATAGTCGTACATCTCATGAAAATACAATCCACACACGGCATTAAAGGCACGTTGCATTTTCTTCTAACAGTTCACACTGTCTTTAATAACACCAGCTCTATGCGTGCTTGAACTTTGCCTTTCTTGGAGACTTGATTTCTTAAAGATTTGCTGTAAGCATGGTTACAGATTGTTTCTGGCTAAATCCCTGCAACTGTTCCCCCAGTTCCATCCATGATCTTTCTCTCCCCTTATTTTAAGATATACCCTTTCAGTGGGGCGATCTCCACTCGCTGCACTGCCTGCCTCTGCCACTTCTTCCTCAACCGTCTGCATTTTGGCCTCTGCCTTAACTACTTAAAAAAAAGCCCTAACCCTAACCCTCTATCTCTCACTTTCTACTTCAATATTTCTGGTAACCTAGAGAGGCTGAGCAGTCATGTCATTTGTGGTACTCTGGAGAATATGGGAGAACTGCAGAGATAACCAACCAGGACGGTCCCAGCCACTCTGGCTCAGAGCGCCCCTCTCTGTGGGCAGCACCACCCAGAGATTTCGTGACTCCCAGAGCAGTGCAGCCAAAACCGTCCTCCAGATGCACATGTGAGAGGTTGCCCTGAATGCCACAGTAACGGTACCAGCTCGGACCTCGGGCTGCCGTGGCCCCTCCTGCCTTTGGAGCCCCCATCGATGTTGTTTGGTCACTCGTGCGGTTCCTGTCTCCCTGGAACTGCTCGGGTGCAAATTGCACTAGTTTGTCTCTCCAGGTATTTTCACTTACAGTTTATTCCAAATACACTTACCACGTCAGTCTTGTAACACACCACTTTCCTCAGCCCACATACTCTTCAGTGCTTCTCTCGTTTGTGTTTACTGGACTGAGCCAAGCTCTTCAGATGCATTGGGTTCTCCGTCTGCGTCCTGCTGACTGGTCCTCTGGTTAGTTCCCCTTTCCGCCTTACAACCAGAGGGCCTGCGGGGCCTGCTGTGCTCGCCCCGCTCCGTGGGGCTTTTCCTGCCTCCGTTCCTTTGCTTAGATAATAATCTCCCTTCTTTTAATTTTTCTTCTCTGCTTCAGTCCACATTTCTCCTTTTGGGAGATCTTCCCTGACCGCTGGGTTCTAAATTCCTGCACATGATGTTAATGACCTATTTTTCCTATTCTGTTTCATACTGGGTTATGCACAACCTTTTTTGTTTGTAACTACTAAAATAGACTTTGGGTTTTTTGAGGACTACCATCATGCAGTTCTTTTATATCCCCTACAGCAGCTGTCATCAAGCTGGGCCCTTAGACACTCGTACGTAGTTAATATGTAATTAATAATATGTAGTTAACGTAGCATAGGGAATCAAGGGTCACTGAAAAGTAAAATTTTGTAATACAGAATAGGTTGGTTTATACTGAGTTGGTCACAGAAGATGGAAATTGCTGAAAATACATAGGATATGTTTAGTTTTTAAAGTAGTCATTAACTTTAAAAAAATGGAATAGAATTAATTCATAGAAGATATAGGTTTAAGGAAAACCTTAAAATTACCCCCAATTTTACCACCTAGAGAATATTGCTATTAATATTTTGAAGGAGTTTCTTCTAATAAAAAAGTCAACTTGTTATGCTATGTTTTATTTGATGATGCTATCACACGTGTTTAATTTTCACTTAATATACATATTGTTTCTCTCAGTACAATGTTGCAGTAAATTCTTTCGCACAAATAACTGTCCACATCTTTGATTATTACCTTAGATTAAGTTTTAGAATCAGTGTGAATATACATTTGATTTCCTCTTTAAACCATAGTTTTTTTAGAAGAAGTTTTAAGATTTACAGTTTTGGGGGTAGGGGAGTGTTTGGAATTTTAAACTCCATATTTTTTTAAAAAATTAAATTATATTTTACTGTTTATGCTGTTACAGTTGTCCCATTTTTTCCCCTTGGCCCCCTCCACCCAGCCCCCGTCACCTCAGATAACTCCCACACTGCTGTCCTTGTCCATGGGTCATGCATAGATGCCCTTAGGCTAGTCCCTTCACTTTAAACTTGATATCAACATTAATTTTTTTTCACATTGGGTAAGAAAATATGACATGTCCCATCTCTGCTGTTTTTTAAAAAATAATCCCTTTTCAGGGATGTATTTTTGTTTCCAATTGTGAAAGTTAATATTTCTAATCTTAAAAATACAATGTGAAACAAAACATGATGTAAATATTCAAATTCCTAGTGTCTGTATTTTTCTTTGTTAAAGTTTGAGTTGCTAGTTTTTCACTGAAATTGTATTTCTATGAGATTTTCTTTGTTTATAAATAGATTTCACTGCTTATATTTGGATGTTGCATTATTTGGTGCGCTGAAGCTCACAGGTCACACCTTCAGTGCATGTTAACTTTCAACATAAATTACCCTTATAATGACATTAAATGCCTTTTGCACTGAATTTTGCTTTGTTTGTAATTAATATTCCTCTTGCTTTCCTTTTCTTTGTCTTTTCATGAACTAATTCTGTGTTTTTGATTTGGTGTGTCTTCAATTTAGGCTATAGGTACTTTGTAATGTAACTGAGAATCCTTGTTTTAAATGATTTTTTTCTAATTTACATTTAATTTTATAGTTATCATATTTTATAGTTCTATGCTATTTTCCTTGGTGTCTGGTTTGGCCATTTGCTTTTCTCTCCTTTAGTGATTGGACAAGATGATATGCTCTTTCATTATCTATTAATAATAACTTTAAGGTTCTGTAAGGCTTATAATTACATACCCTTCTGTTTCCCTTATATTTACCCTTTTTTCCCCTAGCCTCTGTTAGTATACCAAATTCACCATTAAGTTATTATTTTCATATTATATGTATAATATTTCAAAAATAGCTTACTATTTCAAGAATAATTTGATATTTGTATTCAGCTCTGTGTCTCTACTTATAATTTTTAAAATATGGTTCTTTGTTTAGCTGGTTCCAGTGCTCCTTTTTTCTCCTTTTTTAAAAAAAATCTGATTTATTTCTGAACTCTTAATTTTTTTTCTGCTCTTAATACCTTAATACCTTTTTCAAGAAGGTTATTGGAGTGGTCTGTTTTTTGAAACCTTATGTATCTAAGGGTGGATTTTGCCCTTTTCACACCAGAAAATCAATGTATCCGGATATGTTCTTGGGCCAAAATTTTTTTTCTTGAAGCTCTGTCAACCCTGGTCCATTCTATCTGAGCACTCAATATTACAATAGAAAAGTCTGGGCCTGCCTGACCTTACTCCTTTGTTGCTAGCCTGCTTTGACTGCTGGAGGACTTTTAATTTTTAATCATAGGGATATCGTTTTTACAGAATAGGTGTCATTTAATTATTTTTTTTCTAGGAAATAGAGAGATCTTTTGATCCGCTTTTAGGGGAGGGGGTTCTTTGTTAGCTTTAAAAACGTTCCTGTCAGTTGTCACTTTGACTATTGCTTCCGATCTAATTTTTCAGATTTTATCCTTGGAGAAGTGTGAGCTCTGTTATCTGTCTATTTTGTATGGCACCTTTTATTTTGTGATTATGCCCTTCTTTTCTCCACATTCTGGAGGAAACCTTTCAAGTTTAATTTCAAAGTGCTGCTTTGATGTTTTTGTCACATTGATTCTTCACACTTGGGTCTAAGGTCAGCTCTCGACCTCCTTCCTTGCAGCCAGCCCTCTCTCATCTCACAGAGCTCGGTTTCCCGCTCATTTCGTTGGCCTGTTCTCACATCCTTTGGTCCTGTCCTATGTATATTTTGTGTCTCTTTGGGAGAATGCATTTAAAATACCTAAATTTTCCTCGATTTCTGGATTTAATAGTACTCTGCAGCTCACTCTGCTGGTTTGTTTACAGTATAACTTTGTTCTGTGGTAGCTCATAGCTCCTTTTTTTCTTTATTTATTTGCTTGTTCAGGAATGAGAAGAGAGCCGTCCAATTTCCATGTTTGCCAGCAGGACCAGTTGGTGGGTCAGCCTGGGCTCTGCTCCTGGGCCATTGAGGTGTTAGTTAAAAGTCCTCTGCAGACCTGCAGGTGGGAGGGTGGTTGGGTTTAGCACTCTGCACAGGGGCTTATGAGCATGCACCTTCCTTTCCTTCCTTTCCTTCCTCCCTTCCTTCCTCCCTCCCTCCCTCCCTCCCTCGTTTAAAAAAATTGATCTGTGAAAGAGAGAGGGAGAGAGAGAAGCATTAAGTTTGGTTGCCTCCATGTGTACCCCAGTCTAGGGATTGAACCCGCACCGCAACCTAGGTATGTGCCCTGGCCAGGAATCAAACTCACAACCTTTTGGTGCTTGGACAATCCTCCAACCAATTGAACCACCTGGCCAGCTCAAGGGGCACTTTTTTTTAGTGTGGCTTTGAGGGACCTAAATGAGACTGTCTACCCCGTAGAAGAATTCTTTCTGATGAAGCTTCCAATAAGCCAAAGCTTCCTCCATCCACATACAGCATGGGGCAGGTGGGCGGGGCAGGGTGGTCCTGGTGAGTGCAAGGAGAGTGAGGGCGAGGAGACAGCGGCCCAGCAGACAGCGTTCCACATGCAGGGGGCAGTTTTCTGTGGCGACAACTTGGGTCTCTGAGCCATGGGCAGAAAGGGGCAGGCCAAGTGTTCCCTTATTTCTTCCAGTGAGATGAGGCCACATGGCTTCATGAAGTAAAACTCAGGCAAGTCACTGACTCTTCCCTTTTAACTTGGCTACCTTTCCTAAGAATTTCTGTTGGAACCGGGTATACATTTTTCAACAGTGTTGTGAGGTTTTCTTTCTCTCTACTTCCATAGGCATTTTACCTGGGGTGGGCGTGGCAGCTGCTGCCAGCCAGATGTCAGAAATTCCTTACAATCTAGGCATGTCACAGTAAATGAGTTCTCAGGCAGACACAGAGTGTACGTCATGCTTAATTCCAGGTGTCATAATGGATAACTTCCTGTGCCAAAGGGGAACAATGTCTCCAAGGAAATTAAACTACTAACAGCGTACTTGGGCTTGAGTGGCAGGGCTACGTGTGATTTAATATCTTTTATTTAAATTGTCTAGATATTTCTATGTGAATGCACTATTTTTGTAATGGCCAGTAAAAACCCTGATGTAGTCTTACTTGTTCCTGAATAACTTACATAAGACGGATGCTTTTCTCTCTTTCCCCCTTTGTTCCAGACTGTAATGCAAACGTGCACAAGGGTTGTAAAGACGCCGTGCCTCCATGTCCCAAGGTAACGTCTGCCATTTGTGAACATACACGTTTCTGTCTAACTTGGTTGTTTAGGTTGTTACTCCCCTATGAGTGTCTAGATTTATTTCTAAAACAATCGCCGTAGCGATAAAATAACACCTGCTGTCAGTGTGTAGTTATTCCCTTAACCGTGTGCTCTCAGAACCAGAGGGAAAGCGCCAGGCTGGCCACCTGTGTCACGTGGCGTGGGTGGGTTAGCCTTTCTGTTGGGACCTGCTTGGTTTATCGATTTGACCCCCTCAGCTTATGTAAGTGAAGTCTAGAGCAGTAACTCCCGAACATCAGAAAACATCAGAATCACCTGTGGGATTTGTTAAAACACAGATTTCTGGGCCCGGTTTCCAGAATTTCTGATCCAGTGGATCTGGGCAGGGCCCAAGAATTTGCATGTTTAACAAACTCCTTGGAGATGCTGCTGGTCCTGGGATTGTACTGGGAAGCTCGTGGGACTGGAGGAAAGTTCTCTGTGTTTGGGGGTGGGCTGAGGGATGAAGGCATCTGTCCTTCTGTTCCTTTCTTTCCCACTCTAAAGACATGTCAGAAATGCGTGTGAGTGAGCACAATGACCCTCAACTGCAGGACACACTGCATCAGGTCACGGAACCGAGGGGGACGTCTCCATGGTCAGAGCTGTGTCCTCTGAGCTGGAGGAACAGCCAGGAGTGGAGAGAAACCAGCAGGGGAAAGGCAGAGCTGGCAGGAACTCCCCTTCCAGCCTGCGTCTGGGTTCACAAGCTAGAGAGTTCTGGTTCCTCTAGGCTTTTAATAAGCTGGGCTGTTCATGAGACATGTGTTCGGGAGACACACGTTCATTATAACTTGTGCATCTCATTATGACAACATTTTTCTCTGTTCCATTTAATGTCTTTTGCTTTGAATTCCTTTTTGAAATGAAATAACAATGAAAATTATGTAGATAAGAATCCTGGGCATTCTTGTAGTCCACGGGAGCTTTGATCTTATTTTGTGTGTTTCTGATGTTCTTTACCAGAAATTCCAAGAGAAATATAACAAGAACAAACCACAGACCGTCCTTGGAAGTAAGTGATGTGGAAAACAAGAACTTTCTCAGTTTCATACATACCACAGATTTTTCCAATGTAAAATACCCCCTCCTGTTGTTTTCTCATTTTCCCAATTATTTCTTCTTTCGTAACATATACTTGGTATATTTATTAGTTATGCAATGTGGTCCGGAATGGCATAAACTTCTGTGGCAACCTAATAGTCCTGGTACTATATTACTATGTGATCTTTTTGTATATTTTAAATTACAGTTTACATTCATTATTATCCTCTCTTAGTTTCAGGTATACAGCATAGTGGTTATGATCTTTTATATTCAGGAGTACTATATGGAGGAGGTATTATCATTTTGCCTCAATTCTGACCTGTGATCCAGTATAATATGCACTACTGATTTAATGACCTTTTAGGGGAAAAAAGAAACACTACATTAAATGTACATAATTTTGTGTTTTCTTAGCAGTAGCACATATTTATCCATACAAGTACACAAGTACACAAGTACACAAGTAAATACATTTACTTGTATTTATCCATACAAGTAAATACAACACTTGTATTTATCCATACAAGTACACTTCTTAACAGTAACAAAGTTGGAGGGAAAATCTTCAAGTTTGGAATCCATGGATTCTTATCATTCTCTGTTGTCCATTTTCATGAAAACCTGGCACTTTTTACTAGTTGTGCTTGAGGCTGTGATGTCATTAGCTCCTCTGGAGTGGCAGTGAAATTTCAGGGCATATCCAGGTTTTGTTTGCACGTTGTTAGATTTGGTGGCTCTGTTTTTCTTGAGTTATATGTGGCTGAAGTTAAAACATTTCTCAAGAACATAATTGCAGCCTCTGACAGTTCTTCGCACTGCATGTAAGAACCAGTCCTAGTTCGAAATCCTTTGATTTGTTGTGAGAGATTTTGCAGTTTCCTCTGGCTCAAATTATGTTGTTTGCCATGTGGCAGGCATTTGAAGTCTGTGGTCCTTTTCATTTCAAAGCTGTAACAAAGTGTGACCAGTGGTTTTAGAACCACTTGGACTAGGGGACAATGAGGTGTGCTTGGACTAGGTGTGCAATGAGGTGAGTGAGGCTGGGTGTGACGCTGCACACGGCTGAGCTCGTGCATGCCTACAAATGTGACCCCCTTGCTCTGACACCAGAAGTCCCTTGGACCTCAGTTGTAAGGTACTTCTCAATTTCATAAGGTTAAACATGGAAATAAAAAGCATCTCAGAATTAATAAAATGCCATCTACTGTCTCTCTTTACTTGGGAGTCATGAGAACACATTTAAAGCATACACACCAAATTCCTAGTAATGTCCTGGAGTTCCATGCCAGCATTTCCACATAGTAGGATAGAAGGATGTTCTGGGAGTTACTGATAGTACACACCAGATGTAAATGCACCAATGCCCATCGAATTTTAGAGCTGACCAAAGAGGTATCGAAGCACCATTTAGTCTTCAGTATGTGAGAGAGAGCCCAGCTTGACTTGAAGGTTTTATTTGCCTGAAATTCTTAGACCATAAGGAAACAGGCTCCCCAGCATCATTCCAATCCATTGACACGCTCTGTGCGTGCATGCGTGTGTTTATACACACACTATGCATTGTGGCAGTGGGGCTAATAACACGTTGCACCTGTGTGAAGCCGGCTGTAAGGAGCGCAAGCAGTGGTTTACGAGAAGTCTGTCCCGGTGTTTCCCGGTTCCATTTTCTTGTCTGTGTGTGTGTAACCCCAGCCACCCACAGTCCCCAGGTGGACGTGCTGGAGTAGGCCTGCAGCCTGGCTCTCAGGGGAGGGTGTGGAATGGAAGGCACGTTTGAAGCACGTGTTGGGATGTGGCAGGGAGACCGGCTTCAGGGCTGAGCGTGTGATACGTTAGAAGAGGCCATTTGAGTGTTCAGCTTTCTGGCTTTTAGGCGACTACCTGCCCTTGTAATTCCTGCCATCTCTGAAAACGCATGAAGCATCCGTTCTGATTTCCAGATTCTTCATTTAGAGACGCCCCACTGCCCGGTCTCTCCTTGCACCCTTCCTCCTCTATGCCGATTGGATTGCCCCCTGGGAGGAAGGACGCTGTGGGGCAGGTCCATTCGTTGTCCAGAAGCGTTCCGGGCACCACCTTGGACAGGTAAGTCTCAGCGCTGTTTTACATCCTGGGATCTCAGAGCCACTCGCTGCAGGCTAACTCTCCCCCTCCCCTCCCTCCGCCTTCAGGAGGTCAGGGGCACCCCTGGAGGCTGAGACTGACGGGAACCCCTGGAGAAGCAGGTCTCATTCCGATGAGCTTTTACAGTCCGTGGGCTCGTCTCCCTCCACGGATTCCTTCTTAATGGAAGGTGAGAGAAAGATGCACTTGCATGGCCTTGTGTTTCCGTGAGCGTTTGTCGAAAGGGATGTTTTCCGAAGGATATAAGATTGAAGAATATTCTTCGTTCTTTTAAAAAGAATTCTGGTTCATGGTGTCTCTTTGGTATGGCTTCTTCTGATTAAAAAAAATGAAAAGAAAATTTAGCCCAATGAAGACTTCCATAGAGTGACCAAGGAAATGCGATGTTTTGTTAATGGACACATGTTATAAACATAATGAAGAGAATGACATGCACTATGTGTTTGTTATTCCTTCAGAAAGTTTTACAGCTGTTAATGAATTGAAATAGGATTATATATTAAAAATATATATATTTCAGTTAGTTAAAAAAGGACCTACTTGGAACTCTGAGCTATTTATCCCCATCCGTTGCCTCCTACTTCTAGGGGGATAAAATCGTTTTTAAGAGCACATTTTGTAGGCTAGGACTTAATCTGGGGAATTGCTTGTTGAATCCAAGTTGTATCAATAAGTGAAAGAAAACTGAACGAAAGGGGAGTAGTGACAAGAGAAAGGAGTGAACTTTGCCCCTCGCATGTCTTTTCTTTATTTGCACTTAACTCTTTATATTCATCTTGTTGCTCTGAGCTGGAATCATTCTCAAGAGTGCTGTTTAGAAAAGTAGAATTTAGTTTTCCTAAAGGGGGTGTGTGTATGTGTGTATGTGTTGTCAAATTCCATCAGAAAAGTCTGTGCTCACATGTGACTTGAGTCCTCACCGTGCTTCATGTTTATATTAAGGACAGCAAGCTAAGTACAGAGCAAATCAAGTGGACAAGCACAAAATTCAGATCTGAGTGTAAAGAGTGCAGAATAGCCTGGGGCAAAAGAAATCAGTGTGTTCGAGATTCTGTAAGCACATCGTAGACTCTGAAGGTGACCAAAAGTAAAACCAAAATAGAACAAGCCAAAATAAGCAAACAAAAGAACCTTCCAATGTCCTTTTTTGGCATATACACAATCACTGTATAAATATCTGATTCTCTTTTGCTTTTGTGAGTGCAGTCTTGGTTTTCAGATGTTTCAACTTCATATCAGCAGTATTTTGGCTTAGTTGTTTCGATATCCGTAGGACGTTTATTTAGTGTGATGAATCCATAAACACGGGGACTTGTGTAGGTCTGCTTGTGTTTCACGTGTTACTCTACTTTGGATTTTTCAAAAAACACTTTAGATGTCATGGATTCTTCTCTGTGGAGTGACCTCAGCAGTGATGCCCAGGAGTTCGAAGCAGAATCTTGGAGTCTTGTGGTGGACCCCTCGTTTTGCAGTAGGCAGGACAAGGATGTCATCAAAAGACAGGATGTCATTTTTGGTAAGTTTTTCAGATATGCTCCTTGGGATGAAGCAGTGCCCTATAGAGGAAGAAACCTAGAATCTGAAACATTCAGACCTGGGTTCAAATCCCACTTCTGCCATTTTCTAGTGACTTGACCTCAGACAAATTGTTTAACCCACCTGGACCTCAGCTTCTCCCTCTGTAAAGTGGGGATAATGATACTTGGGTTTAAAATGTTGTGAGAATGAAGTGAGGTGCTGTATGTACCTGGTACGAAGCAGATTTTACTTCTAGTGCCCTTTTCAAGTGTTCTTAGGTGTGACCTATACACTTCAGCTCTGCCATTAAACAAGTCACAGTAAAGTTTCACATGGGTTGATGTAGGATGCACGGGGCTGATGCATAAATGGCCCTGTAGTTGGCCAGCACACACCAGAGGTGGCAGTTCGTGTAGACGGCCGTGGGGCTGACAGCACCTGGGTCAGGACCGTGCGTGATGGGATGCTGCATTCCTGCTTGTGGAGTCAACTCCGGTGCATGTCACTGCTTCGTGCTGCTTGGGGTGGAGGCAGTCTGAATCCGGGGAAGTTCAATCATGCACTAGTTGGGCAAAAATGAGGTTTAAAAAATTTTCAAGTGCAAAATAGATGCTAAATAGTGGTTCCAAGAAGACACCCTATTTGAAAGATAAGAGTAGCTCTTCGTTTTAACAGATCCTATACATATACAGACCTTGGAGATATGTCCAGTTCAGCCCCAGACCCTCACAAAGAAAGCGAGTATCACAATAAAGTGACTCATGCTTTGTTTTGCTGGTGGAGAGTCACGCTGTCAATCTGTAATAAAATAAGTATGCCTGAATGCAAATATGGCATTGTGAAAATTGAGATTTAATTCACACACCATTAAGTTTACCCCTTTATAGTGAATCGAATGGTGTTTAGTATATTCACAAAGTTGTGCAGCCATCAGATGCCATCCGATTCCAGAGCATTTTTATCCGCAAAGAAAGCTGCATCCATTGGTAGTCACTCCCATTTCCCCTCCCCCAGCCCCTGGCAACCGCTAATCTACTGTCTGTTTCTATGACTTGGCTTGCTCTGGACATGCTGTATATAAATGGAATCATACACTACGAGGTTCTTTGTGACTGACTTTTTTCACTTAGCATCAGGTTTTCAAGTTTCTTTCGTGCTGTAGTATGTATCAGTCTCTGTTCCTTTTTTATAGCTAAATAGTTCTTCATATAAATATATGACATTCTGTTCATCTAATCATTAGTTGATGGATATTTCGGGTTGTTTCCACGTGGGGGGTCATATGGTATCTTTTGGGGAACTACCGGGCTATTTTCCAGAGCAGCCGCACCATTTCACACACCCACTGGCAGTGTACGGGGGTCTGATTTTCCACATCTTCACCTCACCAGCGTTTCCTTATCATCCATCTTTTTAATACAGTTATTCTAGGGTGTGTGAAGTGGTGTCTTTCTTCAGTTTTGGTTGTGTTTCCTTGATAGCTAATGACATGGTTATTGGCCACTTGTATATCTCTTTGAAGAAACATCTGTTCAGATGTTTTACCTATTTTTTTTTTTTTGCCTATTTTTGAAGCGGGTTTCCGTTGTTGTTGTGAGAGTTCTTAATATATTCTGGACATAAGTCCCTTACTAGATGTATGATTTGTAAGCATTTCCTCCCATTCCGTGGGCTTTCTTCTTACTTCGTTGAAGATGTCCCTTGATCACAAGACACTGTTTTCGCCTGGAGATAGTGGGATTTTAGACACAGATTCAGTAATGGGAAGGGCCTGCTGCTGTCTGCTCTGAGGAACTTTATTGTATTTAATTCAATTTAATTCACCAAATGAATTATATTCCTACTCAATGCAAAAAGTAAAAAATAAAACAAACAAACAAACAAAACCCCCAAAAAGAAAACAGAAAAACCCAAATAAACTAGTTTTATTTTATAGATCACTCAAGGGAGAATAAGACCCGGTTCCTGGCTGAAGCTACGTAAAGATGCTAGCTAGTTATGTTATGAGAGTTCCCGATATTTTAGATTCTTCTGTATTGGACTTGACTTACATGTATCCTTGCATCTGGAAAAAATGTCAACTAGTTTAAGCTTACATTAATGCTTAATTGATGCTTTTATAGTGGCAGGAGGTTATTTTTAAACATTTCATCTTTTTAATTTGTGCAACCTGTAGTGTTTAGCTACTAATTTAGGTCAGCAGGGATCGCCGTTTTCAGAAGCTTGTTTCTGCTCACGTTTCAGAGCTAATGCAAACAGAGATGCATCACATCCAGACCCTGTTCATCATGTCGGAGATCTTCAGGAAGGGGATGAAGGAGGAGCTGCAGCTTGACCACAGCACTGTGGATAAAATCTTCCCCTGTTTAGATGAGCTACTCGAGCTTCATCGGCATTTCTTCTACAGCATGAAGGAGCGGAGGCAGGAGTCCTGTGCTGACAGTGACAGGAATTTTGTCATTAACCGAATTGGAGATATTCTCGTACAACAGGTGAGAGAGGTTTAAAGGCCCTGACCTCAAAAACCGAAAGGTGTGCAGGCTCTCTATAGTGTTAAAAGCTTATGGAGAACTGGAATTGATTTCATTTTGATTGACAGAGGGTTTGGATTGGTTTTCTTTTATTTGATGTTGGTTTGCATGACTGATGCCTGAGAGCTTTCACTCATCATTGGCTGGCTCTGCTGTGTCACAGCACATGACCGGATCATTGCCCTGTCACCCCCTCAACCGGCAGCCACAGCCAGAAAGAAATCCTCTTAAGGAAGTTCTGCTTAGACTTCTTATGGTGATGGCTCTCAATAATGACTGCTCCCCCGGGGGGCAGTGATCGTCTGACCAACATCTCCAAGACAAACACAGCTTGTTTCGGGAGTGGCGCAGACCTATTATCATCACAGCCCTGAGTTCATGCCTGGGAAACAGATTTTTCCATGGGTCAAGCTTATTGAAATGTCTGCCCCCCATCTCTGCTTCTCTCTATCAGTTATCATTGGCATCTTGGTTATTCACCTTTCTCTTTTATCTTGGCTCATGATTCCCTGCCTCTCGATCCATTTGTGATGTGCTGATGGAAATCAGATTCCCTTCTGAGAGCCAAGGCCATAGACAGGATCAGGCAGCCAGGGTAAAGGCCAGCCAGCCAGAGCGCCCTTCCTAAGGACCCCCAAGGGTCCCCACCTAACCTTTTCTTCAATCTATATAAGTATTCAAACTATAAACTGAAATGAAAAAGTTGCATAGACCCTAAAAAAGAATGAAATATATCAAATGTTTTTCATTTGGCTATTTGATGATTGAATTGGTTCGATATAGCATAATCATATTAGGTTGCTGTCTTCCCTTTACCTCTTGATTACTCCCTTCTATTTTAGTTTGAAAGGTATTTGGGAAAGAGAAGTGATTGTGTTGAGAAGATCCATGATTTTTTTTTTGTAGTGTGAATAGCTTATTTGCTCATATGCCATGAAAAGACCAGAAAAATAACATGAGCTGCTTTTATAAAACATAATATTGCTGCCCTAGCTGGTGTAGCTCAGTGGATTGAGTGCGGGCTGCGAACCCAAGAGTCACCATTTCGATTCCCAGTCGGGGCACATGCCTGGGTTGCGGGCCAGGTCCCCAGTGGGGGCCACGTGAGAGGCAACCACACATTAATATTTCTCTCTCTCTCCCTTCTCCTCTCTCTAAAAATAAATAAATAAAATCTTAAAAAAACATAATATTGCTAAGAAGAGGGCCCATTAATAGCCAGACAGAGCATACAGATATTATTGTCTATTTGTAGATTAATAAATAGGCAATTATCTTAACATATGCTCATCGGCATCAAGCTTTGGAAACCATGATGTTTATTCTTTATTTGCAAAAAATGTATAGAAATATATGAAAAGTGAATTTTCCATTTAGTGTTTAGAAATGACTCCATTTATAAACCATCATTGAAATGTTATTTTCAGTTTTCAGAAGAAAATGCAAATAAAATGAAGAAAATATATGGAGAATTCTGTAGCCATCACAAAGAAGCTGTTAGCCTATTTAAAGAACTCCAGCAGAATAAAAAGTTTCAGAATTTCATTAAGGCAAGTATTTTCAACTGTCGCACGGCGGTAAACCAGGGCGGGAAAACGGCTCGGGCTTAGTTCTTGTGTGAGCTAGGCGTCACTTCTAGGTGCTGGTGCCGTTTTTCAGGGGAAGGAGGAGGAAATACTTGTAGGTTTGTGGCCAAAATGGAAAGTCCTTTTTTCTGTATTAGTAAAATAGTTCTTCTAAATCATTTTCTTTTATACTTACATTTGTGATCATGTCCTCCACGTTTGTAAGCACCTTCGTGATACTCTGTGGAGCTATTTCACACCCTGACAAATTATAAATCAGAAGAATCAGTACAAACGGACAGGATCCTTCCGCCTGAATGGGATTAGTTTGAAGCAAAGCCATGGCTCATATTATTTCATATATATCTCTGAACAATGTATCTTTTTAAAAAGTATAATATCACACTTAGATGAATTAACACTAATTCTTTAATATTTTCCAACAGCTGGCCAGTATTCAAATTTCCCCAATTATTTCATAAAATTGAATTATTTAAATCAGGATCTGTCCAAGATTCACAGTTATATAAGGGGGTTCTATCTTTTTAAATCTCTTTTAACTTAAAGGTTCCCTTTCCCTTTTTTGCCTCTTACTTATTTTTTAAAGATATTTGTCTTTTAGCATTTCATGAATTTAAAACATTTTTAATGTACCATTTAAACAATTCTAACAGATTCACTTCCTTTTTCCCTCCCCACATACATGGATTGTCTATTGAAAACTTAAATAATGCTTTGAGAGTTTTAGGAAGAAGTTGCCCCAATAGGAGGGAACTTTAAGTTCTGTGATGAATATAACACACGGAGAGGCAGAGGTGTTGGAAGAACGCAGTTAACTACAAACTCACACTCAAAATCTAACTTTGATTTCTGAGCATTTTCCAAAGGTTTTGCTGTTCACGAATCTACCACTTACAAGTATTGGAATTTACTCAGTTTTGGAATTAACTACAAATACATCAGAGCAATGTAAAACTTCTTGAAATCTTGGAGAGCTGGGTTATTGAAGTCAATGATGGGGTACAATGTCATGACCATGCATCATTTTGATTAATGATAATGCGTGTTGTGTTGTGTCTGACTGGAGGAGTGCTCTCGCAGATTCTTTGTATTATTAAATTCACTCCTATAAAGAAAATACAGATGGAGTTTGTGAATATAAAAAAAATGTATCTATTTCTTAAGCTCCGAAACAGTAATCTTTTGGCTCGCCGCCGAGGGGTTCCAGAGTGCATCCTGCTGGTCACGCAGCGCATCACCAAGTACCCCGTGTTGGTGGAGAGGATACTGCGGTACACGACGGGTGAGTGGTGGCTTCCGGGGCAAGCGTGTGCCTCTTCCGTTAGTTCGAAACGTGCCTGAGCTGTGATGAGGGGCTAGAAACGCCTGTGGCCTCTGACTCATAGAGATTTTCATTGTGGAAAAACTGTTAAAGCCTTTGGAATTAAGATCTACTTTGAAAAGTTATCTTTTGAAATGGGGCTTGGCCAATAGCCTGAAGTCCTCCAAGCAGCCCAAACCAGTCGGGCTTCTTCAGACTTTGACCTTGCCTTTCCCTTCTACGGTTTCTTCTTATCCAGACCTTCTCAATACCTCTCTATCCCCGTCTTCCTAGTACCTCCCCAGCAGCCTGATGAAACACACGTGACTGATCCCAGCAACGAATGTCAGCTCTCCAAAGCAGTGAATTATTAGGTTGACAGTGCTTTATGAAGGAGCTGTTTTTGACCCTGCCAATTTATCAAGTTCCAGGGAGTAACCTCCCGGCACCCTTTCAGGGGCCATTAATGCACACGGCCGGACTCTACGCTCTCGGTAGGACGTAGAAGGCCTCTGTCTGCTTCACAGCCAGATCTTCAGTGCCTACCGCAGTGGCTGGTATAGAATAGCCTATCAGTAAACACTCACATATCACTGTGATGAATGAATAAATAAAAACGCCTCTCCCTCAAGCTAGCTTATTGATCTCAAGTTTATTATCATCGGGGGGTAGCGCGTTATGTTAACAAGGACTTGGGTTGCGAATTGTGTAAACTTGCATTGCTGCTGCATATATTTGTTTCTGCCGTTTATTAGTTGGACAAGTTAATTAAATGAGCCTCAGTTTTCTCTACTACCATGGAAGAATAATAACCCTTATCTTGTGGAATTGTTGTGAGGATTAAGTGAGACTGTCTCAGAAAGTGCCCGGTGCAGAAACTGCCTGGCATGAACAAGGTGCTCAGGAAGTGGAGACTGATTTCATTATCTCGGTGGTGATCAGTTGGCCTGGAGATAATAAAGAAGGCACCATTTTCATTAAGATGCCGTGTAAGATCAATGAGATCTTACACGCCAACTCTAAAAAAAAGTCAACTGCTAACGTCCTTTTTCTGAGAAGGACTCTGCGTGAGTAGCATCTGCTTCCTGTGTCCCATCCTTATTGCTCCTTCTGATGTCACATGAAAGGAAGTGCAAGCCCAATGTACAGAGAAAAGCCTCGTGAATTTTGGTTTCAGGAAAAGAATGAAAACCGAGTCAAGACTTTCAGTTTGTATTACTTTCATATTCTCTTAAGCTGAATACACTACTTCAAAGACTAAAGTTTGTCAGTTGTATTAGGTCAGCTCCAAGAATCAGTCCATGCCAGGTTCATGGTAGAGTGAACAACAGTTGCCTACTGTGTGCCAGATGATAATGAAGACATTTGGCCCCTCACACACAGCTGTCCTACTGGCTGTGGACACCACCTCCTTAGGACAGACTCTACCAATGGCTAGTTCCCTCTGGCTACTGGGAACAATGGTTCACAATATTCCCAGTAGTGCTTCTCAAACTGTATTAGGAATTACCTGGGGATCTCGTTTAGGTGTAGATCCCGATTTGGTAGGTCTGATGTGGAACCCAAGGGAAATATTTTTTATAATACTCCCAGGTGGGGCTGGTGCTCCTGTACTTCGAGGAGCAAGCTATCGTGAGACATTAATTTGTCTCTGAAAGTTGAAAGACTTCGAGCCTTTTCTTGGTCTTACCCCAAGTCACCTTGTAAACTCAACTTTGACTTTGTCTACTCAACTCTCCTATTTGTGAGATGTGCTCTCTGGAAAGAAGAACTTTGTTGGGGGGCGGGGGTTGCTGCTTAGTGGCCAGTAGGTGTAGTGAAATAGTGAGGGGTATTCTTCCCTGGGCGGTGAGAGGGAATTGTCCTTGTTACAGAGGAATGTCTGGATCTGTTCCTTGAGGCTTTCTGACAGATCCTCAAATACCTATTTAAGACATTTTGAACTTGAAGAGCTTGGACCCTTTGGAGGACTTGTGCTCATTGCACTTGACTGCTATTCCTACATGTCTGTTTCGGCTGCTCTAGGCTCTTGAGAACCTTTTATATTCTCTGCCAATTTTTCTCCTATATTAGCACCTTCTAATCTCCTGAAACTTTCCCCTTCAGTTCCATTTGCCTCAATAAACATCAAGTAGGTGGTTTTTTAAATCCTCAAATATAGAAAATAGCTACAGTCAGTTTCATCCAAAGTTTCAGGAGGCTGTTCCAGAAAGTCCTCCAGAGATTTTGCTAAGATTATCCAGAGATAACAGGAGGCAGTCACAGCAAAGGCAGTCCTGATAGGGACGTTCATAGGGATACAGGCCTACCTAAAAAAGCTAGAAACATTTCAGATAAACAACTTAAACCCTACATCTACAAGAACTGGAGGAACAACAACAAACGAAGCACAGAGTGAGTAGAAGGAAGGACACAATCAAAATCAGAGCAGAATTAAATGACATATAGACTAAAAGAATAATTCAAAGGATCAATAAATCCAGGAGCTGGTTCTTTGAAAAGATAAACAAAATTGACAAGCCTTTAACCAGACTCATCAAGAAAGAAGGGGAAAGGACCCAAATAAAGAAAATCAGAAATGAAAGAGGAGAAATTACAACTGATACCACAGAAATACCAAGAATTGTAAGAAATTACTACGAACAACTATATGCCAAGAAATTTGAAAACCTGGGTGAAATGGACAAATTTCTAGAAAAATATAATCTTCCATAACTGAATGAAGAAGAAGTAATACAATAAAAATGTCCATACTACCCAAAGCAATTTATAGACTCAGCAGAATCCCTATTAAAATACCAAGGACATATTTCACAGATATAGAACAAAGAATTCAAAAATTTATATGGAATCATAAACAAATGGTTCCTGAATAGCTGCAGCAGTTTTGAGAAAGAAGAACAAAGTAGGAGGGATCACAATACCTGATATCAAACTATGTTACAAGGCCACAGTATTCAAAACAGTCTGGTACTGGTATAAGAACAGATACATAGATCAATGGGACAGAAAAGAGAGCCCAGAAATATGCCCATGTCTCTATAGATAATTAGTATTCAGTAAAGGGGGCAGGAGCATAAAATGGAGTAAAAATAGCCTCTTCAACAAATGGCGTTGGGAGATCTGGACAGCTACATGAAAAAAAAATGAAACTTGACTACCAATTTAGGCCATACACATAAATAAACTAAAGATGGATAAAAGACTTAAACGTAAGTCATGACACCATAAAAGTCCTAGAGAAGACAGGCAGGAAAGTCTCAGATATTCCATGCAGCAATATTTTCACTGATATGGCCCCTAGAGCAAGGGACATAAAGGAAAGAATAAACAATGGGACTTCATCAAATTTAAAAGCTTCTTCATGGCTAAAGAAAACATCAGCAAAATGAAAAGGGAAACAACTGTATGGGAAAATATGTTAGCCAATGATACCTTGGACGAGGGTTTGATCTCCAAAATATACAAAGAACTCTCACAACTCCACTCCAGAAAGACAAACAATCCAATTAAAAAATGGGCAAAGGACCTGAACAGACACTTCTCTAAGGAGGACATACAGAGGGCCCAGAGACATATGAAATGATGCTCAGCATGACTAGCCATTGGAGAGATGCAAATTAAAACCACAATGAGTTACCACTTCACACTAAGGAGAATGGCCATCATAAACAAATCAACAAACAAGTGCTGGAGAGGTTATGGAGAAAAGGGATCCCTCATGCACTGTTGGTGGGATTGCA
This sequence comes from Carollia perspicillata, assembly GCA_004027735.1. Classification (NCBI taxonomy): domain Eukaryota; kingdom Metazoa; phylum Chordata; class Mammalia; order Chiroptera; family Phyllostomidae; genus Carollia; species Carollia perspicillata. The sequence continues at coordinate 1,755 of PVKM010023168.1, read as the reverse complement.
GACTGGTACAGCCACTGTGGAAAACAGTAGGGAATTTCCTCAAAAAACTAAAAATGGAACTGCCTTTTGACCTGGCAATTCCATTGCTGGGATTATACCCTAAGAATCCTGAAACACCGATTCGAAAGAACCTGTGCACCCCAATGTTCATAGCAGCACAATTTACAATAGCTAAGTGCTGGAAGCAACCTAAGTGCCCATCAGTAAATGAGTGGATCAAAAAACTGTGGTACATTTATACAGTGGAATACTATGCAGCAGACAGAAAGAAGGAGCTCATACCCTTCTCAACAGCATGAATGGAACTGCAGAGCATTATGCTGAGTGAAATAAGCTGGGCGGTGAGGGACAAATATCGTATGATCTCACCTATAAGTGGAACCTAATCAACAAAGCAAATAAGCAAAATATAATCAGAGACATTGAAATAAATAACAAACAGAAACCAGAGGTGAGGGGGTAGGGGGATAATGGGAGTAAAAAGGGGAAGGGTCATCAAGGAGCATGTATAAGGGACCCAGGGACAAAGCCTAAGGGGGGAATAGGATGGAGGGTGGGAGGTGGGGGTAGGGTGATGGGGGGAAGTGGTGGCAGGAAAATGGAGACAACTGTACTTGAACAACAATTAAAAAAAATATGAAAAAACAGATTTTGTTGTAAAAAACAAAAAGAGGAGGTAGTTAATGTTTTGAAGAATAACAACTGACTCTGGCTGGTGTGGCTCAGTGGATTGAGCACCAGCCTACAGACCGAAGGGTCATGGGTTCAATTCCTGCTCAGGGCACATGCCTGGGTTGGGGGCCAGGTCCCCAGCTGGGGCATGCAAAAGGCAACTGGTTAACGTTTCTCTCACACATCGATGTCATTCTCTCTCTTTCTCCCTCTCTTCCCTTGTCTCTAAAAAACAAATAAAATTGAGAAAATAAAGAATAACAACTGGATTTGGTGATTGGCATGAGCCACTAGGCACAGTGCCTCGGTCCATATTTTTAGTTTGAAAAATGTTTAATAGGTATCATTGATATATTCATCTTCATGCTAATTAATGCCTTTGTAAATATAATTTTGAGTGTTAATTTATGGAGGGAGGGATCCAGGAAAGCAACTGAGCCTGGGGCCCATTCAGGGCACCCTGAAGTCCCCGTTTATGAAAGGGCCAGTGAGGGCCCGTGGCTTGGTTGAGTCTGCAGAACTTGGTGTGGGGATTACCTGGTTACCTGTGTTTGGGAAGGAGGAAGGAAGGCCTAAGTCTGTGTACATGGTGGGGCAAAATCAGGTTAACAGTTGCGAGTATGTGAAACACAGAGTTTATTTTGTACTGTCACTTATTAATTACTGTGTGACTTCCATATGCATGGACGACTGTACACTCCACTTCTGCCTCACCCTGGGCATAGGACGTTCCCTGCTCTGGGGGGACGTCAGGCCAGTCCCTAGAAACCAGACTTCCTATTTTCACAGTGTTTCAGCACATCTGATAAGCAAATCTTTTCTAATTAAATCTTTTAACGGTTCTTTTGGGAGGAGGGGTGCATGGTGATAATGTGGTATTTGAGTTTAATCCAGCCTTTTTGTTATGAGATTTTTGCTATCTGGATGACACCTTTAATTGTATTTAAAACTGTAGGAAAAAATTACCTTCCTTAGCCCTCTGGCTTATTGTATAATGTTCTTTCTTTCTTCTTCCCATGCAGAGAAAACAGAGGAACATAAAGACTTATGCAAAGCTCTTTGCTTAATTAAAGACATGATCGC
>PVKM010023167.1:0-21334 GCA_004027735.1 Carollia perspicillata | reverse complement strand
AGGGACTTACTTGTAAAACCATGTGGGTCTGGATCCTTCTTAGAAGTGTCTTTAATGATCTTGTGAATGTCTTTCTGACAATTTGTTGTAACAGGCTGCAACCTCTTTATGAGGCCATCTTACTAATGAGAAATTTCCCTATGAAAATATTTAACTTAGATTTAAAAATGTATTGTCTCAATTCTGTACATGGTTCTTATCATTATTTTAGTATCATGGTTCTTTGGTTTTCTAAGAAAATCTGATTTTCTCTTCCTTCATGTTGCGTATTTTTGTTTTTGCTTTATATCAGTCAGATTTGTCAGTTTAGCTATATAATTTATTTTAAAAATGGACATGAAGTTTTATTTTGGGAGGATTATTATTTTACTTTATAATTTGTTGACTTCTATTTTTCTCATTTTTGTGAATCTTTAAATAAGTGTTCCTAATTTTTGTTTATCTTTGAATATATAATTTAAAGACTTAAAATCTTTAGATAATATGTAATTTTCTCTTAAAACAAGAGTAAACTAATTTGAAGAATGAATTACTTAGAAAAGTGTTTTATAATCCATGTGGTCATAAAATTTCCACAAAATTCATTATTATTTATGGTTATCTTCTAGCTGCTGGATTTCTAATTTTATTGCATTATGGTCAGAGAATGTAATCTGTACAATTTCCACTCGGTAGAATTTATTATTGTTTTCTTTATGACTATGCACATACTTGGTTTTTGTTCCGCAGGGTATAAAGGGAGTGTTCTCTTTTAAGTCCTTTATGAACAAGATTTCTGTCTCACAGAGATCCTTATATTTTTCTACACTTTATTTGTCAAACTCTAAAAGAGAATCTGAGTTTTTGTTTTCCTTCCCCCAGAATCTCCTTGTGTTTCTAAGAGTTTCTGCCTTCTATACATTGGCCTATGTTTTTGGCAAATAAAATTTATGACAAGAAAATATTATTATAAAAAGAATTTAGATGATGGTAGACATAAAATATAAAATAAAGACACAAATCCTAGTAAGTTGGCTACAAAATATAATGGGAAAAAGATCCCATCCATAACAGTAACAAAAAATGCAAAACACTGAGGAATTTTAAGAAGTGCTAGCTATCTATATAAATAAAGTAATATATTACCGTTTAAAAACATTAAAAAAAATTTAAAATAGGAAGAGAGACCATGACTAAGGTGGGGAAAAGCTGTATTACAAAGATAACAGTCACTCCTATATTAACACAAAACATTTAAGGCAATCCAATGCTTTTTTTTTTTTTGAGGAATGTAATTTTTAAAATAAAGTACCTCTGGCTGAATAATGCTTAATAGTTTGAGAAATGAGGATGAAGGGCATTTGCTCTGTTACCAAAATATACTCTAAGGTACAGTAAATAAAAGGGTGGTGTTAACATTAAAAAAAAGAGTAAATTCCAGAAGAGATGGATACGTTAATAGGGTTTAAAGTCCTTATAGGTGGCTGCACTTCCTCTCAGTGAGAGAGAAAATGCACTTCGATAGGTGAGAGTAAGACCACTGGCCACTCATTTGGAAGAAAATAAGTTTTATCCCTACATTACACCACCTACAAAAATCTGTGAGAAGACACAGTGTACAGATGGAGAGACCTAAGAAACAGAGCTAGAAAAGTGTGTTGGGAGGAAACACAGTTTTCCTTATAAGAAGAGGACCTTGGGATGTGGATGCCTATTGGGATGCGCACGATGGGAAATCTAGAAGCCTCAGGTGAGACGATGTATAGATCCAGCTATTTGAAACTGAAATTCTCTTCAGCAGACACTATAAATAAAGGCCAAATACAAATGACCGACTGGGAGAAAACATCTAAAACAAATTACACTAACAAAATAATACAACAGAAAAATAGATAAAAAATAAGAAAGATAATTTACAAGAAGCAAAAACTATCAAATATATTCAATCTCATTAAAAGGAAGAAAGAAAGGAAACAAGGGAGAAGGCCATCCTAATAAAGGGGCTGATTGGCAGAAACGAACGGAATATTCAGATTGGCCAAAGTGTGGTAAAACTTAAATTGTGAATTGGCACAACCCTTTTAGAGGACAATCTGACGTTATGTATAAAATTAATAGTGCCCACCGTCTCTGACCCAGAGTTCCACTCGTGAAAATTTATCCTACAGAAATATTCATGGTAGTACACAAGGAGGTATTCACGGGACGTTTGCTCCACAATATTTTCCAACAGGGCTATGTTATTCAACCATCAAAAAAGATGGACGAGTTTTTCATCCTGCTCATTCCCGCTCACATGCAAAGATGTCCATGATACACTGTTATGTGAATACATAAGTTTTGTACTGTTATGTGAATACATAAGTTTTGTAATGTATGTGAATACGTTAGAATGTATGAAATACATTCTAATTTTTATCCACAGGTCATGTGTGGATGTAAAGATCACAATCACAGATGTGATACAAAAGTGTCTGCCAGGGCACACAGACACCAAGCTTTAAATGGACAGTGGACACAAGAACCTGGAAGTGCAGGAGGTAGGAAGTTGCAAGCCCCATCAGTTGCTGTCAGTAAGCACGTTTTATAGCTGAGAAAAGAAAAGTCAGAGAGGCCGGGTAACACAGCCAGAGCCACGGAGCCGAGATGTGGAAGGGCTGTGGGACTTCAACCCTGTGCTCCTCGCTCCGCACCCAGCACAGCACTCCAAACTTCCACAAGCGAACAGGCAGACATACGGGCCGTTACTAAATTTACTTTGGAATATTTAACGTGCACTTTTAAAAGAGCATGCATTCTTGAAAATTTCAGCTATCCTTTGGTGTTCACAAGATTTCCTTAGAAAAAGTGTTTTAAAAAATGGTTCCCATTACTTCAAATTCAGTTCTGATCCACATCTGTGCTCTGTATGGTGTGAATCTATTCATCCAATTCCCATGTAATGACTTCAATGAAAGCTAAGGTTTAAAAATCTCTTTGGTATTTTCAGGATTTTTCCTTGGTCTCTGAGTATGTGAACCCCTGTAACAAAGTGAGAGGACTTAGGTTCATTAATTAGGTTTATGTTTACACTCTATTTGAACTATCAGTATTTGTCTAAAGAGGCATCTTTTTGGTTTAATCTTTGTGGACTTCAACATGCTTAAATTCTAAAACAAAGTATGAATGGTTCAAGACTTACATTTCTGGTTAGTTCTTTAAGAAGATAACCCCAACAAAGCCCGAAGCCCACTTTTAAATATAAGAAATCACTACCTTCTTTAACAGATAAAAATCTAACACTTGTTCCCTAGTTTATCAAGAGTTTCCCCAATTGTAATTTGCTAATTTATGTGGCTGCTCTATATTCTCTGACCCAGCCTCCTTCAACCCTCACTTTAAGTTGCTGTAAAACATCTCAAATGATGACAATTTCTGGGGATTTAAAATATATGTTTCCAGTTTTTGAGGGCAAATTGCAATAGCTTTCCCTGACAGTAAAATGTATAATCTGTTGGCTTAGGAATTATTATACTTCTGTTCTGTGCCTCTAACAACTTGTGATGAAGACTGCCTATCTTAAAACCAGTTTAAGGCACACATATGTAAACACGTTAATTTTTGTTTGAAAGCTGAATCAAAAATGGACAAAACCAGTAAAAACATTTCAAGACTTTAGTGCATGAAATAAGGAAGTTCTCAACACTGTACTTAACTTCTACCTGCATTTTATAATTCTAAATATCCTTAAAAACAAAAATATAGGGGTAAATTTAAAAACATGTTGAGGGAAACAATGATCGTAATGTATAAAAGATCAACATTTCCAAATCTATAACAAAGGTGGCTTCTAATGATAACATGCAGTTATCTACTAAGCAAAGATAACAATAGGAACTATGGACAGAGTCTGGTGGTTGGAGCCAGCTGGAACCAAAGCAAATATAATGTTTATTACAATCATTACACGTATTAACAGCCTCTAGAGGTGCTGAATGGACTTGGCAACCAGAGGGGGAGCGGAAGACTGGGCGGGGGGTGGCATTCAAGGATATTTACACAAGTGGATGTATCTGTTTAAAGTGCTTTGATCTCTATTCACAATTTTTTTGAACCAAATCAATAACAGTATAAGATAAAGGAGAGCCAAGGACAACTCTGACTCAAAATACATTTCAGAGGAAACCACTCCTATTTAATATTCTATTTAACAGCTTTTTTTTTTCAAAAATTCATGAATCCTTTTAACCAAGCACCTGAAACACTTTGTAGCTGTTAATCTGAACCTCCCTTATTATATGGCTCCATGCTGGAAGGCAGAAACGCACGTTGGGAACACTGTGCTGGATATCTCCTTCTTGCCTTTCCTAAAGGGCTCTGCCCTGGGAGGCGGGTCTGTGTCTGTTGTATGCTTCCAGCTTCTTACCGGGTTTGGCCAATGGGAAGACTGGGCAGGAGTTCAGAGAGAGGGATAGGGGTGAGGCGGAGTTTTTAACTCCTTGATTTCCTCCCAGCAAGTGTGTCTGGAGCTGGCCATGAGGCCATCCATCACAAAGGCAATGTCCGTTTTGGGCGGCCTACTCTACCTGATTCCAGTACCTGCTCCCCTTCTTCCCTTCAAGCCTAGAAATGGGACCAGCCTGGCTGCAACTACAGCTCCAGTCACAGCACCATGCCCCACACTTCCTCTGAACCCACTTCTTTGTAAATTTTGTCTCTGTAAACAAACCCTCCTTGAATTATCTTATTTTGAGTGTGCCATCGATTTCCTGTTGGGATGCAAACTAATACCTTCAGTTTGTAGATGACAGTAGTGGGTGTGGGTGGCAACTTCTCTAAGCCTCAGTCTTTTCATCTGTAAGGGGATGTTCGGATGGGATGGTCTATATGGTGACCTCTGTTAGCATTCTGAGACTCCCTAAATGATGTGGCAATGGAATACCATATGGCACATAGTAGGTGGCAAAGGCTAGACCCTCAGACGGTTCCTTTTCTCACGTGATACACCATCCCTGGGGAGAATGGGCATGTGGATGCCGTCCAAGTCATACTCTGCGGAGTATCTGGCCCACATATCCAATGTCTCCTGAACCTCACTACCAAGCAGTCCCACAGGTACTTCTGTTTCAAAATGGGCTGTCTTTTCTCTGATGCTTACTTCTCTTAGATGCTCTCTCTCTGCTTGCAGCAAAATCACCACCTACTTGGCCTCCTCGCTCATCTCCGATATCAATGAAGTTGCCCGATTCTGACAATTCCATGGGAACCCTGTCCTGTCCCGATGGTCACAAAAGCTTCCCCTGGGGCCTTTTCCTACCAGTCTGTCTCCGTCCTCTCCACTGCGCCTGTAGCTGTGCTCGCCACACTCCTGCTTAAAATCCTTCATCTACGCTCCAGAGCGTTTAAGGTCAGGTTCAAGTTCCATTTACTCCCAAGGCCCTTAAGATCTGGCTCCCTCATTTTATCACCTGTTCTTCCTTTACACGAAAGCTTTCCTTTACCTGCTCAGAGGCTTTATCGTTGTTCAAATAGCGTGCTGTCACGCCTTGTGGCTTCCCACATGCTGAGACCTTTCTCTGGAATGTCCTCTCACAACACCATCCTTAATTCTTGTGAACCTCGCCCTGCTTAGTCCTCCCCAATCACATGTAACCACAGCGCTCACCGTCTCCCATTCAATGTGTACTTACTGCCTACAGAGACCCCAAGCCAGTCCTTTGAGGATAGAGACTGCTCCTAAGTGGACTTTTCACCCCAGCACCTCCCAGAGCACTGTGTAGAGCAGGCATAAAATAAACGTATGTTCTGCTAAATGTATGGGTAGCCAGGAGACAGCAGAATGGGCGGTTACAGGGTTAGGATGGATAACCTAGGGCGGGACACAAGGGTTTCTATTATAGTATAAATTTGCAGACCACGGTCATGTCCTCATACCAACACCAGGCATTCTAAGAGTCCACCAACATGATCTTTAGTGAACAGATGCCCTTTTATTTTATTATTATTATTTAAAAAATATTTTAGGCATTTACTTTTAGAGATGGGGAAGGGAGAGAGAAAGAGAGGAAGAGAAACACTGATCAGCTGAGTCCCATACACACCCCAATCAGGGACCGAACATGCCACCCAGGCATGTGCCCCGACTGAGATGGAACCGGTGACCTTTTGCCTTGCAGGACGATGCCCAACCAACCGAGCCACACCAGTCAGGGCAGCAGATGACTTTTTAATAAAGTGTGATGACCACTTTATTTTTGTAACATGAAGTTTTAAAATGCCTGAAGGGCCCATGTTTTCCTTCAGGCTGTATTGTTTAAATTTCATCTTGAACTCATGAAACTTAAAATAGTTACCACTTGCTAAATGACTATTATGTTTCAAGTAACACACTCGTTCTCTTTTTAGAAGTACAGTATAGTTTTGATTTTGACACTAAACAATCACACACTTGATCTCCCCCTGCCTTCACCATAGAAACCAAGCAAATATTTGTAGACATTCCTTCAGCCTTCGCAGATAAGTAGAAATGAGAATCATTCGGAATACAGGATACGGCAGGCTACAGAGCTCATCATATCCTTTTAAAAGTAGTTTTAACTCTCACGAAAACCTATATGCTTTGGGAGGCCACATAATCACTCCGATTTGTAAGAGAATTTAAAAAACTGACATTTTATTATGAAAATAGTCAAATGTCGCTAAAGCCAATGGCTTCTTTCTCCTTGGGTACTATGTTCATTTTTACACAGGCTGCATGTAAACCTACTAAATGAGCACTTGCAAGATATACAAGTGATATATCAAGTGATATATATCAAGTGATATATCACTTGATATATATCACTTTAGTGCAAGTGATGAGTGACATGGAGGAATGGTTTTAAAATCGGAGTTCAGGCTCCAACATTCTTCAACATCTTAAAATTCTGTGGAAAATACACAGTTTGGAGACCCTGATTACTCTTGCCCACCACTTGATAACATTGTTCCAGGGTAAAAGAAAGATCCACATCACTAGACAAAACAAATGCTCAGGTTTGAAGACTCAGTGCAACTGCATAGGTGTGATGGCCTCACTGTGGATTTCACTCTCTGATTTCAAAGTTCCAAAAAAAAAAAAAAAAAGAGGTCTGATATAAAACATGTGTCCTAGCCCTCTCCCCTCTTTCTTGGATGAATTTGATTCTTTTGTATTTAATTCTCCCCTTTCTTTTTCTCTTCTTCTAAAAATTTCCCCATCTTTCTTTTCTAAAATACTTTTCTATCTTTACAGAATTTGTAATACCGTTAGATCTTGTATGAGTGAAGGGGAAAGATTCACTATAGGGAAAACAGTTCCACTAATTAAATAATTATAAAACGTATAAATTCATTTGTTTCTGATGAGCCACAATGCTTCTCTTAAAATTGTCTCAGTTTCTAAGAAGAACCACACTACTACCACGGACTTTGCAGAGTATTTCTAGGTACATCCGCTATTAGGAGAGATACATGTGTGAACATCAAAGCCAGCGGAAGGCTTCTCCCCTGGGCGCAGGAACTCCCTGCACACGGCCTTGGGCCAGTGCGGTTGCTGCATGCGAACGCTGCTTGAAAGGAAAAGTAACCCTCGGGTTAGGTAAAACTTTGCTTTTACCTCAGAAATGATTCAGAGAAAAACTGCTTTTCCATTTATAAGCATTTCAAAGAATGCTGCTGCTTTCTAGAAATCTGTGGCAGGTAGCCTCTTTCATCCTTGAAACTGCTAGGGCTTTGAAAAATGGTCTAAGGAGTGATTACAATGATATCTCAGAAAACACCTAGGTCACGCAAAATATTTAAAATTTTTTTGTAGTAACTGAGTAGTTTTAAATACCTATTACAGATGCTTCATATAAAGAGCACCCTGATATATGGCAAAAATAAAAGCAGGACCTACTAATGAAATCTGTGAAAGCCTTCCAGAACATTCTGAGAGGGGGAGTGGCTCTTCGCATTACACAGCACACATCTCTTGCAGCCCCTGCTGAGGTGGGGTGTTACCACAGGAATCTGCTCCCGTCCCTACCACCCCTAGGAGAACGAATAGCAGGGGCTGGGTCTTGATGACCTTCGCGTTTCCAAAGCCTGGCACCCTGTCTAGCACACACCAGGCATTCAGTAACTATCTGTTATATGTAGAACCAAGAAGTTATTGCAAACTTGCTCCCAAACCACGAAACCAAAACCAAACCAGCAAGGAAAGAAATCCATCTACCTTTGGATTACTCTGAATGTACAAAAGGTCTTCCAGATTTATAAAAATGGCAACAGAATCAAATCTATACATCAAACCTTAGAGAAAATTTCTTGAGAAGAGCAAATAAGTTTTTGCTACTTATTGGCACCTACTTACAGGTAGGTAGGTAGATAGATTGTTTAACGTATTCCTTTTTTCATTTACATTAGAGTACACAGAGATCTTAAGATATAATGCATTTTTACACATGTATGCGCCTCCGTAACCAACAAGATGCGGAACATTTACGTCACCACGGAAGGCCCTCTGGGGCCCTCCCCAAGTCAGTGACGTTCCTGCACCACCTACTTCCCTGACTTCTGCCACACGGGTCAGCACTGCTGGTTCGGGAGCATCCTGTGAGAGGAGATACACAGGTTTTGCGCCTGGCTGCTTTTGCTCAGTCTAACCTGTGGATTATCTATGTGGTTGTGCGCATCAGCCACTTGTTGCCTTTCACTGGGTCAACTAGCCAGGATTTCTTTAGTCTTTCTCTCTCTCTTTTTTTTCTGTTGATGGGTGTTTTCAGTTTTTGGCATTGGTGAATGAACATTCTTCTGTGAACATTTCTGTGTATCTCTTGTTGGACATAGGACTCATTTCACTCATATGTGTGTGTGTATATATATATATATATATATATATATATAGAGAGAGAGAGAGAGAGAGAGAGAGAGAGAGAGAGAATACAAATGTTTAGTAGATGCTACAAAACAGTTTTTTCCAAGTAGTTGAACAATTTTACGCTCCCACTAGGAATTCATGAGAGTTTCCAGTTCCACCGTATCTTTGCTACCACTTGATATTCTCAACCATTCAAGTTAGTGTATAGTGGTATCACCTACACTTCTAACAAATTTATAATATATGGTTCTAAAGTGACAATATAGTTTGGGTTTATTAAAGCCCTAACTATGCTCTCTGTAAAGACTGAATAAATAATGATATTTATCATTTGTGCACAGATGGATGACTCAGGACTTTTAGACAATTTTGAAAATGTTAAGCTTTTCTTCTCACTTTTGCCCTTGCTACATCTGACTCAGAAACTTCCCAACTCTTTTAAGCATTCTGTTTGTCCTCCTTTGGAGGTGTACAAAGTATATATTTATACAGAGTTCTTACACAATTTGGGCATTAAAATGAAACTGAACAGTATTCTGAAATGTTTGTGCCAAGATCCAAGGTTAAAATGTTAACAATGTAGAAGTCTTAGAAGTTGCTGGATAATGCTTTGTGCTAGCTGTCCCTCCACGGAAATAATTCGGAAACACCACTACACACTAAAGCACAAAACCATGCCTGTCCGTACAGTCCCTGAGCTTAGTTCAGAGGCAAACCCAAATGTTGCTGCTTCTCCTTCTGCAGACATCACGTAGACTCGTTCCTGGGCATGAAATTTAAACATGGGAGCCATGGCCACTATTTGCGCCAGGGGTGGGGGTCGGCTGTAGGACAATCATCCGTGTACATGCGGTAGCACCTTCCCTTGTCTGGAAACTCTGAGAAACTGCAGGAACGACTGTCTGCATCTGGTGGATGCACGTTTGTGAGGTGCTGCCCGCAGTGGGCACTCAGCCCTGGGAGTGGAGCAGTTCCTGCCCTTACGAGCCCTACACTCTGACTGGCCGAGAAAGTCTCTTGGAGGAGATGTGGAAGGAATCCACTTGGCTACACTGTTAAATCCTGGCCACATTTTTTTTTTACCCTATTTACCATATTAAAGGCTCTGAGAAGTTCTACAGTTTAAAAAGAAACCTATCCAATCGAAGCATTACCAAGTATTGCCCATGGAGTGGTATTCGGCCCCTCGCTTAACACTTGCTATCATCCTATGGAATTAGAGTTCCTTGAAAAATGCTTTGAAAAGCAACAGCACATGACATTGCACAAGGTTAGGAGCACAAATAATCCAAAAGAAGTTTTAACATTGTATGCATGCTTGCAACCTAACATCTTAACTAGTGTCATCCTGAAAAATAAGACCTGATATCACTGGCTTTAAGCAAGCAACATACATGGTTTTGCACTGAAAATAAAAGGACAAAATGAAAATGAAAGTTGCAAAAGCACCCTTTCGGCCTTTGGTATAACCATTATAACATTGACTACCACTATACAGACACAGATGGCGAAGAAGTCTTGATGTCTTTGTTAACTATCCTATTTCTGTCAGTACACATTCAGAAACTGACTGTTCTGAATACTTTATTTACTTTCAACGACCCCTTTAAGGTAAAAGTAGAATGTAGAAAAGATTCTGGTTATAGAAACTTTCTGGCTGTTGATACACCATTTGGGAAGAAGTTTACCGTAGTGTAATGTTGAAGTTCACCAGCACTTACTGGGCAAGCTAACATGATAGGGACTGAGACTGCAGAGGCAGATATTGACAATGCCTGATTTGGAGGAGCCTGTAGTCTACTGAGGCAACTATAAAAAGAAGTAATGGTAATACAGTGTGGTTGAAATTATAATAAGGCATGGAGAAAGTGCTAGGAAAACACAGATGACTTCATTCAAGAGAAGAGGTGATTTATAGCTCCTATAATAAAGTACACACAATCTATATACAATAAAAATATGACTGCAATCAAGAAATTAGTATTTATTGAGCACCTATTTTATACTATAAATCTACATGCCAGACTTTCTTAAATGTCGAATTACTGCTAGTCTCATAGAATTTCATATTGTTCTCAAAAGGAATGTAAAATATCTCAGATTCTTGGGCGATTTTATATACCGAATTAGAGAAAGCCAAAGTAAAGTTTAATTTTACACTTTGGAAAAAGTCTAAGGCAAAGATCATATGCAAGCAATCCCTGGGATTTGTAATCAGAAATACAGCAGGTCCTCGAATAACGTCATTTCCTTACAATGTTGATGAGGAAAAAAAAAAGATTCCTGGCTGGGGCCACTGTCTGTGTGGAGTCTGCTGTCTCCCCCTGTTGGGCGGGATTTCTCTGGGGGCTCCAGTTCCTGCCCGCAATGTGCACGTGATGTGAACTGGTGTGGTCTACACTGTCCGCATCTGAGTGTGTGTGTAGGTACCAGTGGGCCTGTGATGGAAGGGTGTCCTGTCCAGTGGGGGTTCCAGCCTGGTGCCCTAGCTGCTGGCACAGGCTAGGCTCTGGCCAGCCATGACCTTGAACTGGAATAACTGGGTTGGAACATAATTATGTTACATGTTTTAATTTACCTTTCTTAAATGTACGTAGAGTTCACAATTTATTTCAATACTTAATTTTAGAAGTATTTTAGGTCTTTATTTAGAAGTTTGGTGATGTTTTTGTAACCACAAATATGCCGTAAGAACTTAACTCTTGTTTATGTCACTTGGCCTAAGGTACAATTGGTTTTGTTACACACAGTTTTACTTAAGTCCCAGATTTCCGGTACCCACCAACGACGTTAAGTGAGGACTTAAATGTCTACTCACTACGTGCTTCATTTCACAGAGCCAGCAGAGGGGGTAAACCTCTTTGAGAAAAAAGCCTCCATATACATGGAGGGAGGTCAGACTTCAGATGCAAAGAAAGTCTCTGATATCAAAGAAAGCCTGGGTGCAGAGACACATATTTCAAATACAGGGAAGTAATTTAGCTATTTTTAAAAACTCATGAAAATCTGTGTCACACAAGAGAGTAACAAGCAGTCATGGAATACACTGAGGGATGTCGTCGTGTCGCCCCACAAGCCGGAACTGAAAGCTCCCCCGTCTGAAGCCCACGGCACTCAGAGATCTCTGTGAGGTGCATCCTGCAGTGCCGTGTGACCAGCTGGCATCAGCGGGACGGAGCTTCAACAGTGCACTGGCTGAATACGCAGCCGAGTGCCGGCTTCACTCCACAGGTGAGTCCACATGCACCAAGCGCAGTACAGTTCTGTCCCAATTTCCTAGATGAAGCAGCTGCTTCCTATGAAGAGAGCGGAAGCTTCTTTATTGGGATTCCCAAATCCTTTGCAACTGTTATAACAGATTCATGTTTTAACAGAGCTACACAGGACTGAGCCTTTCTAAGATTTTCCTCACGGGAAATATTATGAGAAATAAGTGTTGTTAATGAAAACTAGGCCTTTTATCCATTTTTATGTCTGGTACATCCATACCTTTACTCCGGTTTCCTGATTTATACTGGCATTTTCCTGACTAAGGTATCATTATGGACAATGTTTCTATTTTTCATAATGAGTAAAGATAACATTTGCCTTGGAAAAACAATCAACTCAATAGGTGCTTGTTGAAAAGAATTCATGTTCTTCTCCAGTCTTTGGATTCCTATCTAGTCATAAAAGCACCCAGTGTTCGAAGTTAGCCTCCGTGCACAGCTTCGGTTATACTGCCAGCTTTTATGCAGAGTTCACTGCTGTGATGTGAAGTCATTCTCACCAGAGGGGCAGGAGATAACAGAGGACTCTACAAAAATTGTGAGAAACTTGTCCTAGTGAAATTGAGGTAACATGCTGATGAGGTGGATGGCTGATCAGCCAGTCCCCATGGGACTTGGGAGCAAGTGAAGATGAAGACTTCGTGTCGCCTCCTGCTCAGTGTGCAAAGTATCAGCTCATAATCACTCGTGTGAACGTCTAGATGCTGTGATACACCCACAGTGCAAATACCAGCCACCTGCTAATCGTTGGTCATCAGTGAACTCATGAGGTACATGACTGAACAGGGTAAGGGAGAGACTCCTGGATTGAGATTTGGACACCTGGGTTTTTAGTCTCAGATAAATAACCATGTCAAAAAAAAAAAAAGGTAACTTCATCCCCAAACTATAAAATCAAGAAGTCACGTTAGATAATTTCTGACACCCTTTCAGCCCTAGAATCCTATAATTAGGAATGAATAAGTGTTTTGGGTTTCTCTGGATATATTCCCAGGAGTGGAATCACTGGGTCAAAAGACAGTTCCATTTTTAAATTTTTTGAGGTATCTCCACACCATTTTTCATAGGGGTCGCACCAGTCTGCATTCCCATCAACAGTTCAAAAGTGTTCCCCTTTTTCAACATCCTCACCAGCATTTGTTGTTTGTTGATTAATTGATGACAGCCATTCTGACGAGTGTGAGGTGTTATCTCACTGTGGTTTTAGTTTGCATTTCTCTGATTAATGACATTGACTATGTCTATTGCCATCTTTATATCTTCTCTGGAGAACTGTCTGTTCAGGTCCTTTGCCCACTATTTAGTTGGATTGTCTGAGGGTTTTTTTTGGTGATGAGGTTTGTAAGTTCTATATAAATTTTGGATATTAACCTTTCATCAGCTGTACTGGCGAATATATTCTCCCATTCTGTGGGCTTTTTATTTTGTTGACTGTTTCATTTGCTATGCAAAACCTTTTTAGTTTGATATAATCCCATTTATTTTTTCTTTTGCTCCCCTGGCCTGGGAAGATATATCGGGTAAAATATTGCTATGAGCAATGCCTGAGATTTTACTGCCTATGTTTTCTTCTAAGATTTTTATGGTTTCGGGACTAATATTTTAAGTTTTTAATCAATTTTGAATTTACTCTTGCATGTGGTGTAAGAAGGTGGTCTAGTTTTATTTTACTGCCTGTATCTGTCCAAGTTGCCCAACACCATTTACTGAATAATCTTTAGACATTACCTGTCCTTGCTTCCTCTGTCGAGTATTATGCTAAGTGAAATAAGCCAGTCAGAGGAAGACAAGTACCACATGATCTCACTCATATGTGGAATCTAATGAACAAACTGAACCAACAAGCAAAACAGAGACAGACTCAGAGAGCAGGATGACAGCTATGTGCGGGGGGGAAGGTTAGGGGGTGGAGGGGATCGAGGGAAAAGGATTCATGGACATGAACAACAGTGTGGTGATTACAGGGGGAGGGGGATACCAGGGGGTTATATGGTAAAGGAAAAAGAACAATAAAACTTTTTAAAAAAGAATGAATGGATTCCACATGCAGATAGATCTATGTCCTCAGGAACACTGTTCATGGAAACTTCACTTTTAAAGAAATAGAACTTTGGGCCGAAGGACATTTTAAAAGATATTAATTGGTACCCAATAGAATTTGTGATTCTATAAAGCAAAACAAATTCCAAAACAGACTGTGAAGAGTCTTAGAAAGTCATTTAGCTCTGACCAGCGTGCCTCAGTAGGTTAAGCGTCGTCCCGCAAAGCAAAAGGTTGCTGGTCCCCGGCTGGGGCGTGTGTGAGAGACAACCAACTGATCACGTTTCTCTCCCACATCGGTATCTTCCTTCCTTCCTCCCTCCCTCCCTTCCCCTCTCTCTAAGAACAAATTAATGAAACCTTTTTTAAAAAGTCATTTAGATGGAGAGGCAAAAGGCAACGCCACCAATGTCTTATCCAGTGCAGTTACAGGCTGGAGAGCAGTCCTGTCTGCATGTCTGTGCAAAGGGGTAGGGACTGCCGTCGGCCTTGCATTCGCTTCACAACCGTCAGTATCGCTGTTCAAACAGGAATGTACGGTGACTGACTGTACTTTCTGGAGGCAAGCGTCCAAATTTATTACAAAATACACCCGTACAGCCATTTCAGAAGAAAGGAGAAAGATTGTATATGTCTGCTCCTTTGAAAAAAGGAGCACAGAGTAGCAAGGAGGAATGCTACGGGTTATAACCTTTCTGCCCCTACCTACCGTAACACATGGAGCCATCAAAATGAATCCCCTGTTCACGTCTTCAGAAATCACTGAACAGAAAAATTACTACATCACATGACTGAAATAACATGAAAGTCCTGTTGAATATACTGAAAAGTTCAGGAGGGAGAAATTAAGGCTATATGTAATATCTCTGGAAATTCCACTGTTTTCCTGCAACTGAATTAGTGTAGGTTATTATAAGTTACATGGATGAGTCACAGCCTTTTGAAGAATCAGGTATAAACGGCAACATAAATACATGAATCACCTTGGTTTCTTTTAAACATTATCAAACAATTATGATCCTAGGACTAGGACAGCTTTATCTGAATTAAAGAAAACCCCATTAACTCCTTTGTTGGTGGTAAAAGAACTGCGGGTTTTTAAAAAGAAAAACAAGAAGCAATTCCCAAGGTAAAAAGTGCTTTCATGTTACCAGTTCTCCTGTCCGAGGGCACTGGATGGAGCTAAAGGACAAAGAGATAAGGGCAATATTGCTCGTTACTAACAAATGGCAGATAAAAGAGCTCTTCTGGGTTCTGATTAAGCGACAGCATTCTGCACATTCTTTTGACTTGGGAAAGTCAGACTAAGAGCAGCAGCTAAGTTACATGTGAAGCAGCACTAAATAAGCGTGTCTGCATGCTTTCACATTCCAGCAGGACAGAATTCCTCCCCTTTCATTGAACAGAAACATGTTCTCTGTGCTCACAGCAATAATGCGCCTTTGCTTCAGCTTCCATAAAAAAGCATAAATGTATATGCTGAAAGCACAGAGAAGTTCTGTGCAGTGGGACGTGGTGGCCGGGAGCCAATGTTTACAATCCCCTGGGTGGGAAAGGCAGGGTGAAAGGCTCAGGACGGCAGGCTTTAAGTCTTTGCTGTTGCCGCCAGTGACCTTCGCCTCTGTTTTCAAAGAGGCTCTCAGGTTAACCCCTTGGGTTCTGTGAGCACTGGTGCTGCACAAAGGAAATACCTTTCTTTGAAGGACACCTCTCCCATGCACATCGGTTTCTGATTTCAGTAGGAGCAGCTCAGAAACACTGGATTAAGAAGCATGTATTCAATCTTCTATTGGACCCACAGGCAAGTCAGGGGGTTGAACCTGGATTTCGACGTGTGCTGTGTTCTACAAAGTGAAAGTTTCCAGCTTCGGGCAATGGACTCATGCTTACAAACCAGGGGATTGTGAAACATGAGCATATTTGGTCTCCAGGGGAGAAGGAAGCATCCAATTTATGCAGAAATGCTCTTTTCCCAGCTAGCCAATGGGAGGCGAGGCTACGAGAGTGGGGCTTCCTATAGGGATCTCCGGACTGGAAGAATGGTGCTTAAAATTAAAGGCAGGCTAAATTGCTAACAGCCCAACTTAAAAAGCAGCTGAAGAGAAAAAGCCAATAGTAGAAATGAAAAGGGAGTTTTCCAGTTTTAAGTTAAAGCTGGCCACATTCATCTTCTTATTATAGTTGGTATGTTTCAGTGAGGGAGAATTAATAATCTTTTATTCCTAATTAATAATCTTTAAAGATCCCATAAAAACCTAACCACATATGTGTATATTTTATTAGTCTTTACTCAATGACTCAAAAGATGTACTCAACAGTAACATTATCTGAGGCCTGAAAATGTTTTCAGGACGTAAGATTTACTTTGAGAAAAACTGGTCTAATGTCAAGGATTCATACTTATTTTACGAAATGCTTTGGCCTACAAGAAATTCTATGGATTTAAAAATATTTGGGATCTATCTACACACTGATCATCACTAATAGTGGTTTCCCTTCATTGAACAAAGATCACACTGAATTCCTGGGTGTTGGCATGAATCATGTAATTCTAATATTCAGTGTGTATGAGCCCTTTATCCATGTTCAGGGTTAAGGGTTAAGACTTCTGGAGATGAAAATGAAGAACACCACGTACTAGAAAATGTAACTAATATGCAGAAGTCATTAAAATGAATCTCACAAAAACCGTCTGATCAAATACGAGACAGTACTGGTCTTTGTGTTTGCAGGCAGTTTATCTACAACACCACAGAGTGGGCATATCCTGTAGCTCGAAATCCATCTTCAGAAGTATGACATTATCTGACAATACTGTTTTTCAGTTTTTCTCAACTAATAACTGGGTTTTAATACATGCTTCTGAAAACAGCTGTTACAATTTCAGCTTCTCTAAGAATGTTTAGGAGCAATCAAAACCACTGTCCCAGCTCTCCTGGCAGACCAGACGACCTGTTTCTTGCGATCTGTTGTAGAAGTCAATGGCGATTAAACAAATCTCTTGAACTCGAACGCACACACTGACCAGCAACAACGTTTTGAGAAGCTAAGAGAACCCCGGAGCTTCTCAACAGGAAAGACGTAATAACGGCAGCCAAACTTTATTGTGGGTTTTCCATACGCCTGGTCCCTCACTAAGGACTTTACAAATTTTATGTCATTTAAATCCTGTACTAGCTTGCGAAGGAGGCACTTCTGTACCCACATTCTATGAGACGGATGTTCAGAATGTGTTCATAGCTACAGTCCAGTCCCACAGCGAGCCATGTGTCAGAGCTAGAGTGCAAACCCAGTGTCACCAGAGACTGCAGGTGTACCCTCTGGGTCCGAGAGCCATGCATGCAGACAGATTGCTAGCACTGCAAAAGAATCCCTGGAAAACACATTTCACAGCTCTAAAGGTTTGGTATACATTACAATTATTATTACTGGGGGCTCCGAGGCTTATCAATCTTTCAAGAAGGGAGCTGTGATCCATTGGAGATTTTTCATTTTATTAGTGAATTAAAACAGTAACATATGACTTCTAACTGAGGTCATGAAGCTGCAATATTTTGTTTCTGCAATCGGTTTACTAATATTTATATATATTACTTTTGCATTTTAAATGGAATCTAAAAGTAGCAAAGGGGATTATCCCTATCAAAAATTTTCATGTTTTACAAACCTGTTGGGGAATATTTCACTTGCAGGCTATAAGATTTACTAACTCCCAGCTCTCATCCCAGGTTTTTAAGACACTGTTTCCTATTTGTCTCCATCAATGAATATCGTCTTAAAAAATTGAAATCAATGAAAATAATTGTTGCTATCTTCTATACAGTAATGATATGTCACTTAAAAGAAATTTTCAGCTTAGACTTGGTTTTTGAAACAGCTTCTAAATAACTAAGAACATAACAGCTATCCATGAACTTTAATTACTGCAATATAACTTATCAGCAACAGCCAATCACAACTGAGCTTCTCCACACACAGTATAAAGTTAAAACTGTACAAATGAAGCCAAAATATGCACAGCGAAAAGGAATGTTACAGGGGGCCTCTCTCAGTGAACAAAGCAAGCTCAGTTTGGCTCTCTTTCCCTCGCGCTACCACATCCGCACATCGTTAGTTGGAAAATTCCTGATATATGCTGTAATTTTTTGTGCTTTTCTTCCCCCCAGTACACTCGGGGCTTTAATGTCCAGATGCCATTTTCCCCCTTATCTGTCCCTGTTTGGTGCTCTGCCAGCTATGGTCAACAATTAATACAGCCAAAGAAAAAAATACAGTACACTCCCTGGCAACTGGTACAGCCTCGCAGGAAATACCAAATAAAAACTTGATTATGTATTGTTTAACCATTTTGTTTGCCTGTAGGCCACCCCGTCGTCGGCGTAATTCAGACGAGCATGCTTCATCTGGACGGTCTGTGCGCTGCACCATTGTTCCCGGAGCCCGTCACGCACAATCACTGGCTTCAGCCTGTGGCCCTCTAAATGAAAGGAGCAGATTTGTGGCAGCTTTCCAGCCTGCATTCCTTTTAATTAGTCAACTTGTGGCCCAATGTTATAATAGATAAGTAACCTCTTAATATTCATGTAATTAATTAATTTTTCTCTCATTCAGTTATAAGCCTTTGCATGGGGGAAAAAAGAAAGCTTTTTTTCCTGTATGGGTCTGGTTTATGAAATAAGCATGTTACGATTACAAAGAACACTGGAGACCATGTTTCAGGGATGCCCCATAAAGAAGGTTCCAGAAACCACAGGAGCCTATATATGGAGCGTATTATTTTTTGCATGGAAAAGAGTCACTGAAATCTTTCTTCTTTATAAATTTGATATATGCAAAATGAATTATCTTGCCAATTCAACTGGGCTAGGAAGCCCCCCTGCCATTCTAAC
This sequence comes from Carollia perspicillata, assembly GCA_004027735.1. Taxonomy (NCBI): domain Eukaryota; kingdom Metazoa; phylum Chordata; class Mammalia; order Chiroptera; family Phyllostomidae; genus Carollia; species Carollia perspicillata. The sequence continues at coordinate 2,297 of PVKM010023167.1, read as the reverse complement.
TGATAAACTACTTTGCCATGGGAAGACAGAAAGCTTGGCCTTACTTCTACTTAGGAAGCCTTGCAAAGTGAAGCCGATGTGAAAAGTGGCCAGCGGTCCTCAAAGTACTAGGAAGTCTGTTTGCTCTAGATCTTGATGACGGCAATAATTAAACGGCTGCCGCCATGAACTATTAGCATATAATGAACCCTTAAAAAGACAAGTTACTTCCTAGAAATATTAATAATGTCCACTGCGAACAAGAATTAACTTTTGAAGCTCAATATTTAAGTTCTTTCAACTATTTGAGGTTCTTACTTAAACCGAACTCTCCTCAAAGGCAGTAACAACACTTTTATTTCTTAGGTCCTCATGAACAAAATACGCGGTGGGTGAAATACAGATGCGTGTGTACTGCCCCCACATGTCCCTTGTATCCCCTCTTATGCAGTTTGTGAGACACGGGTACCACCACTTCGATGCCTCATTCATCCAAACTCACACTGATGTGCCTGCTATGTGACAAGTGCCGGATCCCGGTCATTAAGACGGTATGAACATCACTGAAGACACAGTATCTGCACTCAAAAGCTCACATTTGAGCAGGGGAGGCAGACATAACTACCAATTGTGTAAGCTTTTGTGCCAGGTAGAGACATGCACCTGAAGAGGCTGGGTTCAAGTCCTGCACCTGGCTTACGGGCTGCATCACCTTGGCAGAATGTATTACCCTCTCCGTGCCTTTATTTCCTCATCTACCAAATGGGGAATCATAGTACCTACTTCACAGGGCAATTGAAAATTACGTGATGTAAGGTCCATATAGTACTTTGAAGGTTCCTGGGTATTAGCAAGTGTTAATACAGACATCGGCTCCACAAGGGGAGGGCAGGGTGTGGAACAGGGATGTCCTGTGCTGCAGTCTTCACACAGCAGGTGTAAAGGCATGACCGGCAGAGGGAAGAGCTTGGGCAGGACAGGTGAGGAGCATCAAGATGCACGCACCAGATGACAAAGGACCCTGAGCGCCAGACGATGGAGCCTAGACTTTATCCCGAGGGGCAGGGGAGGCACTGAAGAGCTATATGCAGGGATCGTAGGTCAGATGTGCGTTTCAGAGTGAATATTCTGGTAACTGTGGAGGATGAAACGAGGTGATCTTTGAGGCAAGGAGAGCAATCCAGGGGCACTGGCAGGAGGCTGTAACCTCCTATAGCAGTGAGGAGAGGAGATGGAGGAGGAAAAATTTTAAATAAGGCAGAAGGAGAGACAAAAACCTAGGACAAGTCCCAGGTTCCTGGCCTAGCTAGCGGTGGATGGTGGGGCCACCGACCTGAATGGGGAAGGCCAGGCAGGCGCGCTGCCTGTGATGATGTCTAGGTGGATAAGTGGATCTGGGGCTCAAGCCAGTGAGCCATGTTGGACAGGAGACGAGCTCTCTTCCTCCAGGATGATCTCTGGGAAGTCGAGGAGGCAGCAGAGGGAGAGAGCACACAGGAGAGACCCAGGGGAAAGACCGGCAGGGGCAGTCAGCAAAGAGGGGGGAGGTAGGGAGGGCGAAGAGCAGCAAACTATGGTGTCACAGAATCCAAGGTGGGTATCTATGAGAAATCAAAGAGTAAACAGGTACCAAAAGATGCTAAGCAAGCTGAGGGCTTTAGGATATCTACAGCAGTAACAGGATGGGAGCAGAAGGCTGCCGGCACAAAATCGAAGGGTTAACAGTACCCAGAGGGAAGGCCACTCCAGTGCCACCTGACACGAGGAACAGTGTGCTAAGGTGGGGGTGTGAAGCCTTAGCTGCATTTAGACAGCTTAGTTCAGCAGTTAAAAAACAAAGACCACACGGACATGCTGCTGAGGCCTTGCCCATGGCCGCGGCGTGTGTGGGGCTGCAGGGGAGAGCTCTGTCATCTAAGACCCATTAGGCACAATAAACCCACTTCTGCTCACAAACCATCCCAGCTGAACTTAGCTTCATAATGAATAATGACAGATTTTTTAAAAGTTCTTTTTATACTGCATAATAACTAATGATACTACTACTGATTTCATATACATGTTGCAAACCTTGGGATGAGCAGAAACACATTTCAAATGACCTCATTAATCAAGACAATATCACTTACAGTTCAGCAACTAAAGCACAAAGGAAGTATTTGCAGTGCTCTGGGTAGAAATGGCACATTTTTATGACAAGAATGTGTCATGAAGAGAGTATGTGGTATGTGTCTGTGTTATGTGTATATGCAAACTACTGGTATTTTCATATCTCATTTATCAGGGAAGAGGAAGACTTAGACATAACAGAATTCCCC
>PVKM010023166.1:0-21337 GCA_004027735.1 Carollia perspicillata | reverse complement strand
TTTTACATTAGCTATTTAAATCAGTTATGAAAATGGATTATTAAAATTTAATGTTGACATAATAAGAACAACTACCAACACTTATTAGACACTTAACTATGTTCCAGCAATGCTCCAAGTGTTAAAATGCTTCCATCTGTAGACTCAGTATCATAATAATCGTATGAATAGGTGATATTTTTAGGACCATTATACAGATGATAAAACTGAGGCACAGGCCCAGAGAGATGAAATAACTCGATGACACCCAAGCAGGTTCAACCCAGGTAGTTCAGACTCAGTGTCCATGCCCTTAACCACTGTTCTAGAGAGCTGTTTCAGAGCTGCACTGACTCTTCTAAGCAAGAAAATAAAATTATGGTCTTACTTTAAACCGTAGACAAAAATAACCTTTGGATGAATTGTTTTTTTTTAAACCTATAGCACAAGGGTATCAAACTCATTTTCACTGGGGGCCACATCAGCCTCACGGTTGCCTTCAAAGGGCCAAAATAATTTTAGGACTGTATAAATGTAACTACTCTTTAACCATTAAGGAGTTGAAATTACATTTGGCCCTTCGAAGGCAACTGAGGCTGATGTGGCCTCCAGTGAAAATGAGTTTGACACCCCTGCTACAGCATAATCTAATACTTCTGGTCAGTGATATCAGGTGGGCAGTAACTAACTCTTCCTGATGTCATTCTAAAAACTCTCGATTTCTTGGAATCTCATATTGACATCAGGATCTTCACTTTTAATTGGAGTGTTCCCATTTCCTGTGTTCAATGTCTGACAGAAGAAATACGTTTGCTTTATAATAATTGTTAACTATTACATCATAGGAAGAAAGTAAAGAAAGAAGGGAGGGACCAGGCATCATCCACACCAGAATAGAACTTCTCATCTGGAAGCACTGTGTACTGCTGGGGACAGGTAAGAGAGATTGCAGAAAAAGGGAATTTGTGACACAGATTATTGAGCCACACATTCATGAAAGCTCTTGAGGCATATTAGCTAAATGTCAGGATGCTTCCTTTTTATTGATTTTATTGGGGGCACATATAAGTTTCAGGTGTGCAGTTCTATCACAGCATCTATGTATTGCCTTGGAGCTCACCGCCTAAGGTCTAGTTTGCCGTCACCATATATTAGACCTGCTTTACCCTCTTTATTCTTCCCTATTCCCCTTCACCTTTGGTAACCACCATTCTGTTGTCTGTGTCTATGACTTAGTTTGTTTGTTCATTTTTTTGCTTTATGTTTTATGTCACACATATGAGTGAAATTGTATGGTTCTTGTCCTTTTTAAGTCTGATTTACTTCACTTAGCATGGTACTCTCAAGTTCTATTCATGTCTTTACAAATGGTAGTATTTCATCCTTTCTAATAGTTGAATAGTATTCCATCATATATACATATGTATCATTTTCTTTAGTCAGATGCTTCCTGAATGTCAATTCTGGCCAGAAGCAAGAAGCAATCTCCAATGACACAGAGTCTGAAAAGAAAGGAGCACATCTAGAAATCCATAAATTCATCTCTGCCTCTCAGTCACTTGGAATAAAACAGATAATGCTCATGTGGACTCAAGAGGCCAGCATTGAACTGGATAAAGTTTCAGTGAATGAAAATATTTTAAAAGTTTACTTATATCAACTTGTATATTAAAAATGTCTCTCTGGCACAACTAAGCTCTGGAGTTTGGCATTTCCTCATCTCTTTCCCATTCACCTCCATGGATTTTCACTTAGCACCTTTTATATAATCTTTCCCTCTACCCTAAGGGGAAGATTGGAGTTTAAATAAGCAGAGTACAGACAGGAAATTCAATCTTTCCTTGAGTCTTTCACAAAAATTTATGGGAGTTCAAGAACATAAACTACCATGATTATATTAAGACTTTTACCCTCTCTAGTATACATCTCAAAGTCCTGGGAGCCTTGCTTTCCTCTGTCACAAACAGCTGTTCTCCATGCCATTCTGTCCGAGCAACGTGAAGTCTCGCACACCCTGCTCCTAACACATTATGGTAGCCCCGAAGAATGGGCGATTTCTTCCATGGTGATTGCTTTCCTTAACAATGTATTCATGCAAATTTTCCCTGGATGGTGTTGGTGGAGCAGAAGAAAAAAGAAACTAAGAGGACAAAGCAGGTGCACGGGGGGTGAGGACTGTGGGTCTATGTGTTAGCTATGTGAGCATATACATCCATGCTTTCTCCTCAGTCCACCCGAGTTAACATTTCTGCCACCCTCCTTCCAACATCGAAGGTGGCAAAGAAGAGAGAGTAGAAGCAAGGGCCTGGAAACACACCTAAATTTCCTTAAAAGAAACCCAAATTTTTTGACTTGCCATTTTAGAAACATTCTTTTTTTTTTTTCTTTTTAAACTATTTAGCCCTGCACCACAGCCAGTTTTGAGCTCTTCGATTTACTCTCTGATCTCTACGTTCTACTCGAGAATCATCCTGGGAAACAAGAGGCAGAGAACTCAACTAGATGGAAGGAAGTGTCTGTTCCCAAGCCCCACTCGCCTCATATTTTTATTTGTGAAGTGTTTTAATGTTGTTTAGTTTTAATGGGTTTCACTAGAACTGTAGAAAAATAAGAAAATACTATGGGTTTTTAATTTAAGATCAAGTTGTACAATTGGTATACTGGATTATAGGAAGTTGTTATCAAGGGCCCTTTAATTGCCCAATTTCGAATCTTCTGTCAATACCTAAGGACTAGAGGAAATGAGTGCTTGTGAATTTTAATCTCCCATTGCAAATAAGTGTCTGCTTAGAGTCAGGATCACATCTTTGAAGAATAGAACTTAAGTTTCACCATAGGGATGTTAATAGGCTAAAAGTGATATCAATGGTTTTCAAGATACTCCAAATCATAAGTGACCAAGTGAGGAAGTGGCCACCATTTTTGAGGAATGTTAAGGAGGAGTGGTGTGATCGCCTTACTAGACCACCCAGATGGAGATTATGACTTCAAGTATGGTTTTATAATTGAGCGGGCCCCTGGACTGTATTTATTATCTTGTTAGTACATGTACAGTGAGTCCTTCCTGTAAAGCCGCCAAACCTCATCTCCCAACTTCCTCAGCAAAGCCAAGCATTTATGCCTGTCATCACCGCGAAGCCCAGGGAACTGCAGGAACATCACTAGGGATTATTGTGCTCATGGTTTCTGTCAACCATATTGCAGTATCAATGCTAACGGCATTTTTTACTTGTTCCTTTTAAAAATGAAAATACTGTAATGAACAATTTTAGAAGTTTAAATTCTTGAAATATCATTGTTAAAGCTATGGGTCTTTCTGAATGTTTGATCTGATTTCTCACTATTGTAGGCATTTCACAGGGTGCATTTGCCCAGTTATATTGTCTAATGTATGTCCACTCCCTCACCCCTATACAGTTTGGAAAAAAAAGATTCTTCCCATGCCCTCTCTGACTGGGGAGTTAGTCACCTTCCAGGAGACAGTAAATTATGTGAGGGGAGAGGAGGCCTGGCCCAGCACAATGTCATGTTCTCTGCACTCACTGGGCAAGGCGCCTTGGACTGAATGAACTAGGCCTTAGCAAGTTGTGTGTAATACGTTTGTGTGGCAACAGATGTTTTAGTACCCAGCCACCAGGAGTGCAATGTCTCATGACTTGAAACTGATCTCAGAGGTCAGATCCAGAATCTGTGGATTTCAATAGAACTGTAGAAAAATAAGAAAATACTATGGATTTTTAAATTAAGATCAAATTGTACAATTGGTATACTGGATTATAGGAAGTTGTTATCAAGGGCTCTTTAATTACCCAATTTCGAATCTTCTGTCAATACTTTAGGACTAGAGGAAATGAGTGCTTGTAAATTTTAATCTCCTGTTGCAAATAAGTGTCTGCTTAGAGTCAGGATCACATCTTTGAAGAACATGTATACCCCTATCTGTTATGCTCACGGATGTGGAAAAACCGTCATTTTGTTTTCTCTTTGTTCTGTTTTATCTCTTTTTTTCTTTTCCTGTCTTTTGTAGGTTACTTGAATTTTTTAAAATATTTTATTTATTTATCTTTAGAGGGGAAGGGAAGGAGAGAGGGAGAGAAATATCAATGTATGGTTGCCTCTCATGAGTCCCCTGCTGGGAACCGGCCTGCAACCCAGGCATGTGCCCTGACTGGGCATCGAACCGCGATTGTTTGGTTCTCAGGCCCGTGCTCAATCCACTGAGCTACACCAGCCAGGGCAGTTACTTGAATTTTTTTTTGTAGGAATTCAATTTGAGTGTCTCTAGTGTTTTCGCGTATGAGTTTCTGTAAATTTTAGTACTTTCTCTAAGTGTTACATTATATTTACCTAATGTAACATAGTCCATTGTTGTCTTCCTTTGACCAGTGGGAGTAAAGTGTAGAAACCTTCCCTCTCTGTGTTCCTTTACTCTGCTCTGTTTATAATATAATGATTGTCTCAAATATTTCCTCTATGTACATTTAGGACATCAGACAGTGTTATAATTTTTTCTTCAACTCTAAAATTTAATTTAGAAAACTAAGAGGAAAAGGAAAGCCTATTTTATGTACTCATATTTTTGGTTATTATATATTTTTCCTCTTGATGCTCCAAGGTTTCTTTTAAAAAATAATTTCCTTTCTGTTTAGAGTACTTTTAGCCACATTTGGAGGTGGGGTGGGCCTTCTAGAGATATATTCTCATAGAGTTTTTTCATCTGAGATGTCTGATTTCCCCTTCATTCTTGAAGGATATTTTCACAGAATATAGGATTATGGATTGACAGATCTTTCAGCCCTTGAAAAAGGTTGTCTTACTCCCTTCTGACCTCTATGGTTTCTGATTTTAAAAATATGGTATTTGAACTAATTTTTTCCCTATAGATACATTGTTTTTCTCTTTCTGCTTTCAAGAATTTTCTTAGACTTTATTTTATAGACAAAGACTATAATGTATCTTGGTGTAGATTTCTTTAGATTTATCTTGTTTGGGATTCACTGAGCTTCGCGAATCTGTAAGTTGATGTCTTCTGTTGAACTTGGGAAGTTTTGAGCCATGATTTCTTTAGGTATTTTTCCATTCTTGTTTTCTTTTTTCTCTCCAATGACATGAATGTTAGATCTTTTGTTGTAGTCCTCTGGGTCATTGTGGCTTTTTTAGTCTATTTTTGTTTTGTTTTTTTGTATTGAGAAATTTTTATTGTTCTGTCATTTACTTCACAGATTCTTTTTGGGCATTTCCATGCTGCCATTAAGCCTATCAAGTTTTAAACTTTTGACTATTGTATTTTCCAGTTGTAAAATTTCCATTTGGTTGTTTATTATACTTCTGTTTATTTGCTGAGACTCTGTTTTTTTAAAAAATCCTTCAAGTATGCTTGCAATTGTTTATCAAAGCATTTTTGTGATGGTTTCTTTATAATCTTTGTGAGATAATCCTGACACCTCTTTCATCTCAGTGTTGGCACTTATTTCTTTTCTTCTTTCAGTTTGAAGTCTTTCTGGTTCTTGCTATGCAAGTGAGTTTTGATTAAAATCTGGATATTTTGGGTATTATGTTATGAAAACCTGGATCTTATTTAAACCTTCTCTCTTAGCAAGCTTTCAGTGATACAGGAAGGAGGAGAACTACCTCATTACTGTCAGGTGGGAGTAGAAGTACAGATTCCCACTGGTCTCTATTGTCAGCTGAGGGAGGAGCTCCTTGTTACAGGTGAGTGGAATCCTAGCTTTCCACCATTCCTCCATGGACACGGTAGCATCCATTTCAGCCCATTATTACTGGGAAGTGGTAAAAACCTTGACTCCCTACTCGGTCACCTCTGATGTTACTCTTTTGGGTGGAGGTGGGTCTACTCTGTTGCTGCTGATTAATCCAGTGCCTTCACTGACACTGTGAAGAACTGGGAGAAGAACAACTCAACCCTCTATTGAGCCTTCTCTGACACCACCCTGGGGTCACGTTATTTTAGTCTCTCTAGGGTGGAAGTCTTGACTTCCCACTTGGCCTTTGTTCTTTCAAGTGAGGGTGAGGACACAGTATTTGTTGTTGTGTTTGGCTGTAACAGAACAGTTATTTTCTAAGAGTTTCCTGTCTTGCTAAACTGACTTCTTCTTGTCCTTTGGCTAGAGAGAATAAGCTTTTTGTGTTTTTGCTTGTTTGTTTTTTTCTGTACCCATTGTTATTTCTGAGTTATCAGCTTAATTGGCTCAATGTCTGGGATATTTGACTCAAAAAGAAAACCCAGTGTACTCACCACTATATTGATTCTGGATTTCCTGCTAGTCTGCCATCTTCTCTTTATCTTTGAGATTCCTCTTACATTTCTTTTATGTATAGTATCCAAGGTTTTTATTTTTATGTGTACTTAGCAGGAAAAATAGGAAAAATATGTCTATTTTATCTCCCTGGAAGCAGAAGTCCCTCCAAAGGCTTTTTAAGTATTCTTTAATAACAAAATATGAACTACTTTTAATAAAAAGTCCCACACTTTTAATAGAAAGTCCATTATGAATGTCAGTATTCCCTATAATGTTGAAAAAACTGCTTTCCCTCAACAAAATAATGTTAAGAAAGGATATTTTGGAAGATCTCTTCAATCACTTCCTTCTTAACCCACCACGTTCCTATTTAAATTCTCTCACAAATACCACACTGCTCTTTACTGAGACGTCTTGGTCTGAGGTTTGAGATTCCTTGGTTTCACTATATTGATATTCAAACTACTAGAGGCAAGGTGTTTCTAGTCTTCAATGTAATAAGTGTGACCAGTACATTGAGTTCGGTGCTAACAATACACATTTGTGGGAAAAGACCAAGTTTTTTGGTAGCCATCTGGAGAAATCTGGCAGTCTACATGGTGAGGAAAAATTTGTATTTGTATTTTATATTTTATATAAAGATGACTCATAGGCCTGCTTCTGGACCATTTAATCTGCCTGTTAGTTTTATTTTTGTTTGTTGGTATGTTGGTTTTCTGTCTGTTTTAGACAGTTCTTCTCCTTTCACTGCTGTGGCTTCCTAGTGTGTCTCAATACCTGGTAGAATGGGTCATGGTATTTTGAGACTTTATTCTTCCACATAAACATTAAAATGTTTGTGAAGTTTCTCTAAATATTTTTGCACATTTTAAGTAAATGGTATTTATTGAACTTAAACATGATATGTTTATTCAAGTCTTCTTTTATGATAGGTCAAAGTGCTTCAACATTTCTTTTACAAGTGCCTTATTCATTCCTCACTAGCTGACCCCCTTATAGTTTTTTTTATTTCTATAATGTGATAGTATACTTACAGATTTGATGAATTATCTCATTAGTTTTAACAGTTTATTTTTTTAAATGATCATATGATTGAGAAATAATGCCTTGCACCTTCCCCTGCAATTGTAACAATCCTCTCTTATTTTCCTTCCTGCATTCGTTAGGATGGACAGTATTACTGTGCTGAATAGTAAAAGAGAAAATGGAAACTCTTATGTTGTTACAGTTCTTAAAAGGAATGTGCTTTGTTGGTTTTTAGTAGACCGTCTCTATCACATCAAGAAAGTTCCTTTCACTTCTAGTTTTCTGTGAGTTTAGTCATAAATATGTATTGAACTTTATCAAATATAGTTTTTCTTCATTTATGGAGCTGGTTATATGATTTTTTTCTTTAGTTTATTAATGCTGTGAATTAATAATGCTTATTAATTATATAAATAAATTTTGTGATATTGATCTATGTTGAATTAATTAAATATACCACGTTTGATCATGATATATTAGTTTTTAAATTGATAAATTTAGTTGTCTGACCATTTATTTAAGAATATTTGCATGTTTAAAGTGTTCATAAGATAAACATGTCTATACTTTATTCCCCTTCTATTGTTCATCCCTTTTTAGACTTGAGGTTACACTAGCTTCATAAAATGAGTTCGGCAACTTTTCCCTCCTATTTTTCTGGAACAACTTGTATGAGAAAGGGATTATATGTTCTTGAAAGTTTTCTAGCACTCAACTGCAAAACCATGTGGGACCAAGTTTTGGTCACTTTTGGAAGGGGGAGTTATTGATTCCCATATCCAGTTCTTTAGTCCAATTCATCTATTCAAGTATTGTATTTCTTCTTGGGTTTACTTGACATCTTATATTTTTCCAGAAATTGTATCCATTTAAGCTAGGTTTTTAAATGTTTTGGCATATAATTGTTAATAATATTCTATTATTTAAAATTTTCTATTATATCTATAGCTTATTGCTAGTTATTTTTTTAAAATTTAAAAAGCAGTATTTTCAGTCTTCTCTGTGTTATTAATCTATTCAAGGAATTATCATTTAGTTTTTGTTAACTGTCTTTATTATAAATAAGCTTTATGCAATTGATTTCTGTTGCCATTTTTCTAATTTATGGTTGAATGATTAATTGAGTTATTTTAAATCATTCTTTTTAAAAATATTCTTTTGTCTTTCTTATTTAAATATTCTAAATGCAACTTAAGCTCTGTCCCAAATTTTGATATTTAGTTCTCTTATTGTCATTCAGTTTGAAGTATGTTTATTAAAGTTTCCACGTCATGTCCTCTTTATTCCAAGGTTAGTTGTACATTTTCAGATTCCATTTCTATGTCCATATCTTTATCTATATCTATCTATGATTTTAAAGCTATTTTAATTGATTTTAAATTTATTGTATTGTGGTTAGAGAATATAGTCTGTATGCTAATGATTACTTGGTGTTTGTTGAAGTTTCTTTTTTGTGCCTTAGTTTCTCTAGTGCTAGTTAGTTTTTGTGAATGCTCTATATTTGTGAAAAAAGTATTTTCTCTTTTATGGGGATATAAATATTTACATTTATTTTTCAATGTAATTAACTATGTTCTTCTTTTTTATATTTTTAGTTGCTTTGAACTATTAGTTTTGGAAGGAATGAGTTAAAATCTCCAGCCACAACTTTCTCCAGAATTCTTTTAATTGTTATATATACAGTGAGACTATATTGTCAGGTGCATATATTTTTTATCACTATATCTTCTTGACCTCTGAACTTTTTGCCAGTACCTAATGTTCTTTGCACATGGGTGAGGCTCAGGAGGCATTCTTGTTATGGCAAAAGGCATAGAAACTTACAAGTTTAATGACAATTTTAATGGTAGGCATAATAGCTTTGGTGGTTTTCTTTTTCTTTCTTTTAAATACGCTACCTGACTATCCCACTTGTGCATAATTATGGAAACATATTTTCATAATAAGTACAAATGACTAGTGAAAATAGCTCCAGTACATTTTTTGAGCATTTATTGTGAGACTGGGGAAAGTAAAGATCAATTTTCTAGGTGTGGATATTTCCCACCAGAACATGCTTTAGGCTGCTTAAAGTCTAACTGACTAGCTGACTTAAGATTTTTGTATTTTTCAGTGTTGATACAGTAGAACTAACCCATAAAAATACTTACTTAAACCTTTTAGGGTGGTGGGAAAATATACTAGATTAGCTTTAAAAAGGGAAATCTAAATTGCAATAAATTGCACACCAATTATTGACTGACATTGTTAGTAATGCCTGTTTTTTAAAAAGGGTTTATTTAATTACTTTTAGAGAGAAAGGAAGGAGAAGGACAGGGAGAAAAACATCAATGTATGAGAGATACATGGGTGATCGCCTCTTGCATGCCCCCAACTGGGGACCTGGCCCACAACCCAGGAATGTGCCCTGACTGGGAACCGAACGGTCAGACTTTTGGTTTGCAGGCTGGCACTCAGTCCACTGAGCCACACCAGCCAGGGCAATAAGGCCTATTTTTTAAAGAACATTTTACATACTTTCTCTCTCTCTTTCTCTCTCTCTCTCTTTCTCTGAAACATTACTCTCTGAAACATTATGAGTGAATAGTCTTTTGTGGACATAACTGGTTTCACTAGTATGGTCATTTGAGTCTTCATGTTACTTAGTCTACCAGAAGCATTTAACAAAGTTGAATAATCCCTTTCCCTTACAACACTCTCTTCAATTATCTTCCAAGACACAATTTTCCTTCTATGTTCCTAGGTATTCTGTTTAAGTTTCCTTTTGTTGCTTCTTCCTGACCTGTAAATGGAGTATCCCAGGACTCAGCTCTTGTTTTTCCTCTCTAGTTATTCTACTTCCTATACAACATTATTGAGTCCTGTGGTTTTAAATAGCATCTCTATGGTGATTACTCCTGAATTTATTTTTATTTGATTGCACCACATGAAATTTCTAACACTTCATTATTTTTTTTCTTTTCTTTCTTTTTTCATGCTTGACTTTTTTGATACACAAACATGGTAATTTTATATGATTCAATCACTGAACCTAAAATTTCTATCCATATAGCTATACTATACAGTTGTGTCTTTGTCTACCTACCTACCTACCTATCTACCTACCTATCTACATATACATATTTTTTCTCTTCTCCCACAATTTATCGGCAAATCCTGGCAACTCTACCTGCAAAATATATCCCATATTCAGTCATTCCTCACCAGCCAACTTTAACTGTTGTTAGTCTCCTGGCTGGTTTCCCTGTTTTCACCCTTGCTCCATGACGGTCTCAACACAGCAGTCAGAGTTATCTTTCTAACAGACAAGAACTTCCCAGTCCTTTAGTTAGGTCCTTTAACTGTTTCAGAGCAAATTCCCAACTCCTGCCACAGCCTGTATCATACTTGACATGCTCTGACACCCTCGCCCCCTTGAGTTCATCTCCAGTCTTTCTTCCCTTCTCTGTCTTCCACAGCCATGGTTGCTGATGCTCCTCACACTGCTGCCAAATGCTCCTACCTTGGGGTTTACTTTTCAGCCTCCTCTGCTTGGGACACTCTTCTCCCAGATATTTGTGACTCAAGCCTTTATGCTGTTACTGGTTCTAGTGACAGCTCATCAGAGAGGCCTTCCCTGACACCTCTATATAAAATAGCATCCCTCACTATGCCTCATTGTCCTTGTATCCAGTTATGTTCTTTTTCATGGCACCTACCAGAACCTAAAGTGTTGTGTATTCTTATGTCTCCTATAACTAAAAACTAGCTCTACCCACTACAGATTTTTGTTTGCTTGTTTTCTGTCTACAGCATAAAGCAGTGCCTGACACACAGTATACACTCAACATTTGTTGAAATGAATGAATGTGTTGCAGGAATGAGTGATCTAATTATAGAGATGGGGATTTTTTTCTTTAATGCTCAAGTTTTCAGTTCTTATTCCCTCAGAGTCCTCTCTGCAGGTTGAACTTTTTATCATTTTGTAGACTACTATCAGGTATTTCTGAATTCACTTTGCTTTTTGACAACCAGATGCCCCAGGCTTTCCATGACTTTTTCTGTCCCAAACATAGTAATACGTATTTTTTAACAAGTCTTTTTTTAATGAATTATTTTTAAAAATAATTAAGTACTAGTTTAAAAGGCCAAAACACAAATGCTTTTAAGATTTTTGGCAAAATTTCTCTTATTGCTTTAATTTATGAGCACTATTGTCTTCATTTATTTATAGTATAGGAAACCTAGTGTCCAAGATTCACTTTCTTAATAGTCAGATAAATATAGGTACTCATATATAATTTTAAAAGTCAAGTATGTCAGATAATTTAATGAGAATAAAAGTAAGAAATGCCAGAGACTTTAAAAACTTATTCCAAAATATTTAATAAGTGGAAAATTTTTTATAGGTCCATATATTCATGACAGTGTCTGGGCTTCATGGGAATAAATTTATAAACAAAGAAAATCAGTGCATTTGGGTAATTACAATTTTACTTATACTTTCATATTATTTTGTATTTCAATATATACTTTTATGCTGTATTTTATATACTCTATAATTTTATATTTATAAATATTATATTTAGGTAGTTCATAAGTCATATATATGTAACTTCTTGTCATTTTTGGCCTATCTTTATATTTTTTTATTCCTATATAAAACAAATGCAAAATTTAATGTGACACTATTATAAAAAAACTTAAGGCTTATATTCAAATTATTGCATGACTTAAAAATGCCATGTCTCGACCACCATTGTGCTGCAAATAATTGCCACATGGATGAAATGTAGTCACTTTTTTTCTGGGTAACTTGACAGAGAGTAGTAACCAATAAAATCACCAAGTGCAGGAAACACTTTCGCCAAAATTCAAACAGACGACCAGATTCTGGGACTACTTGCTTGGACTGGATGACGCAGGGCCAGTAATTCATTCCTAATGAACTACTCAAGGGATTCCCAGGAATGTAACTGCTTCGGATTTACAGTTTTCCAGGGAGCCAATCATACTTGAGGTTGCTACTTTGTGTGACTCATTCGTGCTTGCATGTCAGCGGCAGAAACCCCATCTGAGACTATTTTGCTATGAGGTTCATGAAGGAATCCTGGTGTTCTGGCGCATTTGGGGCTCACTTTCAACCTGCCTTGGAACTAGGCATTCTTTGAGAATTTCTCACTGATGCTGCCTCCTCCCCTTCTCTTCTCTTGGGCTGCCATTTAATCCTGACACTGGGGAGCAGACATTCCTTTCACTAGGTCTTACCTGACTTTCTCCTTCATCTCTCTCAGGGCCTCATTCAGCTTGGCTGAGTGCAACTCTGGAGAATGCAGTGAAGTGGCTAACAGTCTTCTGTGTGTGGCCAGAGTCTCCAAGTTGGGAGTATTTCTGGCCCCTTCTGAGTTCCTTAGGCCAAAGGTTTGCTAATTAATTTTGATACTTTTCCCTCTATTCAGTGGATTTTTCTCAGTGTTAGCACGGCTTATTTAATATCCTTTCCTCCCAACTACTTTTTACATAAAATAAAACAAAAACAAACCAAGCATAAAACCTATCCATAGTCAAAAAAAAAACCTTCTTAGCATTTTTCTACCTTTCTGTGATAGGAAGGTGGTAGTATTTTGTTATGGCAGTTGTAGGAAGCTAGTACAGTAGCTTTCCTTTGATCTCTCATATGTGTATAACATGCCACTTGAAGGAAGAATTGCCTCACTTGTGAGGTGCTTAGAAACCATGACTGTTCTCCATCGGCGGGGGTGGTGGTGGTAACAGGGAAGGGGAAGCAATGGGGCAAAAGTTACTCTCTTTGCCTCTGAATACATTTTTTTTGTTAGAGTAACAGTGTGTTCTATACATTCTGTAGCACTTCTGGTAATGTATTTTTTCATTTGATAAATCTTAGTTACTGTTATCTCTCCTCCTGCATGTGGACCTATCTTTTTGCAGCTTGAACACACTATTATTTCAGCAGAACTATATTATACTTTACTCACACCATTCACCTTCTTCACAACACCCCAGCTAATGGACAAGAAAGTGCCTTGACTGGTCTTCCTTTCAAATGAGTTTCTTTTTTTTTTTAATTTAAATTATTTTATTGTTGTTCAGTATACGGTCAAATGAGTTTCTTTCCAAACTAGTACACTGCCTGGGAAGCTAAGTAGGAAATATACCATAATTTCCAGAGTCTTTTGGGGTCACTTTTCAATCCCAAGAGGCTAAGCTATGCTTTTTACCATAAGGCCCACAATGTCCTCATGGAAATAAAACCAGTAGGTCCACCTTCCACTCCTGTCCTGCAAGACATGCCCAGAATACCCTCTTCACAGATTACCAGAAGTCACTGGAAAAAAATAACATGGAATGCAAAACTTATTTTTGTGACAAAATGAATAAAGATAAAGTTGCTGTTTTATTTGGAAGGAAAAAGTAGGCAGCATTATTGTATAAGCTCATTAAGGGCTGTGAGTCAATTCCAAATCTGAGAAGTCATAGTTTCCTACTGGCTAAAAAGCAGTAGTTGAATGGATTCATGGAGCTAATTGGGCCATTTAATATTATTGCTTTTACTCTATTCAATTAAGGGTATATTTATTTTCTCAGTAACATTTCAATAAGCGATTATAGTTTGAATAAACAAGTGAAAGAATGCAGACACTTATTCAGAAGAGATGCTTATAACATTGTTTTATGTTTGTAAAATTTATAGCTGTGTTCAGTGGATTCCAGAGGGATTTAGTGAGTTTATTTCATTTTTTGGTTTTAATTAGAGAACTCCAGTGAAATTGAGGATAGCTATACAAACCAGAGGAATGGGTATGTTTTGATTATATTGGATGTTAGTGATTTTTTTCTTTAATAAAGTTTCAGTGGTGTTATGGTGTTAGTTGAGTTTTTTAAGGAATTGTGGAAATAAAACCAAATATTTACTTAAAGTCATTGTGAGTGTTGTAAAAGTATGTGCTTATTGAGAAAGTTAAATTTTCTCTAGGAAAACCCCTCCATTTTCAATGTTTTGACTGCATGTTAGTGTAAGATTAGGGCCACAAGAAGCTCCAAGTAAACAAAACGTGTTTGGAAAATATTCTGTTATTTGTGATGGTGAGTAGGGGCAAGGCAAAGGGGAAAGGCCTTGGGACAGATGAACTGTTTCCAGAGGTTTTCTAGAAGGGAGAACTTTGAATTCCCTTTTGGATTTTTCAGTTAAGTACAAGAATATATCTGAGTCACTCCATCAGCTCATCTTCTACCTCCACAGTTGGGAACCAGAGAAGCCATCAGCAGTATGAACTCAGCCATGAAACCGAGGGGGCTCAGTCACTGGAGGCTATCCTGGGGTTCCAAGAGAAACTTTGTCCCTGCATAGTTCCTTCTCACAAATTATACATGCATATATATTAGCTGTGCAACTTCTCAACAGATGGAAGATGACAGCCAGGTGTTCTCTCCTCATCCCAGAACTCACAATGAATGCCCTAAGCACAACACCTCATGAACTGTCGTCTCCTCTTGAACTCTCACATTTCTGTTCTGCTTGGACCAACAATTAACAAAGTTGACTGACAACTTCCTCTACTTACTTTCACCCTTTTCCTTACATGCTCCACTCCTTAGGCCTCAATTCCATTATAGAAAGCTCTCTTACATGTTGACTTTTCCTTTCTCTCCTTTCATTTCATTGACTTAACTATAATCTAGAATCATTAAATTCTAGAACAGTAAAGGATCTTCAGAGTAAATTTAAGTCACCTTCTTTTATACACGAATATAGTGAAGAATATATACCATAATTTGCTGCATATAATGAACACTTTTTTGCCCAAATTTTTAAGGGAAAAATAAGGATGTGCATTACACATAGGTATAATGATTACACAACATGGGTATAATAATGGGTATAATAATCCTGTGTATAATGCACACAAAAATGTGGATGCGCATTATACACAACAAAATACGGTAATATATTCACACTTTCAAAACTATATAGGCACCCTGTATTAGTGCCTGTATGACATGTATTTCTCACATTTGTTAATATCATCATTTAGTAACAGAAATGAATCTGATAGTGATGTGGCAACATTAATTCATTTATTAAGCACATTTATTGAGCATACACTCTGTGTCAATAATTATTCTGGGTACTGGGAATTAAACTGTAAATAAAGTAGAAAAAAATCCCAACCTTAATGGACTGCACATTCTCATGATGGAATACAGAGTGTTGGGGGAAATATCTAGTGGTTTGTGATGGTGCTGAAAATTCAAACAGTGAAGGGGGAGAGGTGGTGCAGGGAGTTGTGTGTTCTATTGTGGGGGCTGGGGTGAGTCTGGTGGTGAAACCAAGACTTTGGAAGTGAGGAACATACTGGAACTGAATTAGAGAAATACATGCCCTTGATTTAATTTTTGCTAATGAAGAAGTGTTACCACATATAATCCTTCCAATGTTTTTTCTTCCTTTTGATAGGAGCAATGTAAACTTGTAGTGAAGGGTAATGTAAGGAAAGGATGGCTTTGCTCTGGCTGCCACCCTCATTGCCTTCATTTTTCTTTGAGAATCTCATTTATCAAGAAAGCACGACTCACCAACTTTTGACAGGGCTATCACTAGTTAAATCACTTTAAATTTAGAGTTTACCTTTCTTTATTTTCAAGACCTGGGCTCCTTACTTGGAGCCAAAGAGTATGCAATCAAGGCTGCATGTAAGAGTGAACACAAGATGCAGAAGGGACGTGGAAGTGCCAGGACCTCAGCTCAAACACCCGCATAACGGACACTCACAGGAGAGGGCGGCAGACTGGAACCCCTTTGCTGTGGGAGACTTAGCGGGAAATGGGGCTGGTGACTTGGGAAATAGATAAATAAGCACTGGCCAATTCTCTGGGCTTTTCCTAACACTGTGAGGGGTACTGTTTCAGAACGAGGAGGGAAATCCTTCACTTAGGTAGGAGCGCTTATAGGAAATAATGTCTCTCATTTATTTTTCTTAACTTGTGTTTGTATATACATGCCACAGTCGGGAAGGAATACATATGTTAAATTTCTTCTTGCGTCTTTTTGCTTATCCTGTAATTTCTCTTTCCTTTCTTAGTTCCCTCTCCCAGCTTTGAATGCTGGTGTTATTTAGCATTCCATTAACAGGGCCTAAATGGCAATGACATTCTAGTCTCTCCACACTTCACTACTCTGATCACTGGGCTAGTAATATTTCACTTGTGTATCATATGGTGCCTCGGATGCCTTAGGTATGCAAGTAAGACTAAGCACCTTTGCTCTACAAATTTGCTTCTCCTTTTTAGCTCCATTTCAGTATCCATCCCATCTCCCACGTCAGGCACTCAGGTCATTTAGATTGATTCCTTTTTATCATTAATCGTTCCCTGATATTGCCAGTTTTATGTCCCAACAATATTTTAGTTTTCTTCTTCTCTATTCCTGAAGCCCTACCCTAATTTAGAATCTTATCTCCCTTCCTCCCCCTAATTTCTTCCTCCTCTACATTTCTGTTGGAGAGATCTTCGAAAATATAAATCTGATGATGTTATTATCCTGCTTTGATTATTTCCCATAACTGACTTCTTTTAGGATTAGGCTTTTTGCCTAGCTTTATATTGCTATATAATGCAACCCTTGGTTTGGAAATTCAAGAAGTGTATGAAAATGATAGAACCATAAAATCTAATCCTAGGGTACTAGAGAACTCATTTAGATACCAGGAGAGGCAGGGGGGGCGGACTGTATCATCTAATGGGGTTTTTCTATCTCCGATGTCTATGAAACATATTATTTAGTAATACTCCAGAGATGGATGTAATTTGAAATAAATTCATATTACAACCAGAAGTGTCTATTCTGGGACTCAAATCCAATTGCGTGTTTGTCCTCGCGGGCCTGCCTCATTGCCAGGAGCGTCTGCCCTGGGCTCTGAGTTCCGCAGGAGACAGTGCTCTGATTGTGTGTAGGAGACTTGCGTCACTGAATGACTGAGATCGGTGGATCATAGCGCCTCTCAGACTCTCCTGCTCGCGTCCTTATTGTCCACTCACTCACTCATAGTAGATATACAATAACTATTTGTTGAATGGATGAAAAACAACCCGTTAGTGGAAATGTCAGCCACTTGGCCCCACTGTGAGGCAGTTGGAAGAGCAGAGCAGGGAGGCTGGGATAAAGAGCTGGTATTTTTTAAAATGACTTGATCAAATTCAGCACAGGAGCTGGTTAGGGGAATGGAATGTACCCTGTGTGAAGCAGAGGCAACCTATTTCTGGGTTTTAAATGGCTTTGTGAGGACAGAGCTCTGGACATACATGATGTAGCCTCAAGAATCACTTATTTGACAACATGATATATGAGTGGGGCTTTTATAGGTAGAAAGACATGTCTTCAGAAAAAATCAGGACTAGGTTCCCAAGTCTTTATAACAGCTACGCAGTATTCAATGAGGAGAATGAGGAGAGTAGGGAGGTTCCACTAACCCAAGAGAAGAGCATGGACTCTATTGCCCATGACACAGCTGCCCATTAAAGGGCCCGCTTTGTTGGTCTGAGCAGGTTGGCAAAGCTCAGGCCATGGGGCTTTGCACTAATGCACCAGGAACAGAAGCTTTCTTAGGATGAGGCAATTTTGTGCCTTTGGCACTATACAAATTTTGCCTAGGGACCCTGAGCTTTTTAGGAGCCCATAAAAATATTTGAGCACTGAAAAACATATTGGCTTTAAATATAAAAGGACAAGAGTCAATTTAAATGAATAAATGTTTTATTTAATGTATATGAAGTATATAACATGTGATTCTATTACTTGTTAAATTTCCTATTAATTAATTATTGATTTTATTTGAAAAGCAATTTGTAGATTGAACTTTTTACCTTGCCAAAATTCCCAAGAATGAGTGATTACTATAGAAATATATTATGTGTACCGCATAATTTCTAAAACGAAATTACCAAGATCTTTTTAAAAAGTTACAGCAGAATATTATATTGATTATATTTTAAAAGGCACAAAGAAGCATTTTAATACATTTGGTGCAATTGTAAGGTTGCCTAACAACCTACCTAACTTGGAGTGTGATGATAAGCAACAGAAAGATATCCATACAAACAGCATCAGGGAAGTTCAAGACGGAGCCTCTGAGGAGTTTAACTGACAGGCAGGGTCTAGGGAGGGGGACTAGGTGAAACGGGCCAGCAGGGAAGGCTGTCAGCCAGCTTTCCCCAGACACCATGAGAAAATGGGCAAAAACGCCATGAGAAAACATCACGGCCCCAGCCTCAGAGAACTCAAACTGGGTTAGGGTCAGGGCTTTTTTCTGAAGAGTAAGTCAGATCCTGAATGCCTATAAAGCTAACACAAGATAGAAGCTGACCTTGGTGGCAACTTTGACTTGTTTACAAGTCCCATGAGTTTTAAACTGGAATTCAGGTCTCCCACACCCGCCCTGACCAAGAACAGGTCCCAGAGTCTGGGGAAGGTTGTGCACATGGAAATCAAGACGGTCGACAAGTATTTATCAAGTACCTGCTCTGTGCCAGGGGCTGTACTAAGTCCTGGGAATAAAGTAGAGGCAATCCAGATGCTGACTCTTAGGCCACAGTGCTTACTGTCTAATGATAAAGACAGATATTAAACCAATAATGAGTGGGGTAAATGCTGCTGAGAAGAAGCATAGGGAGCTAAGAAAGTCGCACAAACACTGTGGGAGCAAGAGGCCCAGACAGGGCATTACAGAAAAATCAAAAGTAGAACAAGCATGCTCAGAACTAGGGGCCTTATGAGGGGGCAGATTTTCTGCCAACAGAAGACATCAGAACAGAAGTTGAGAGAGGGTTGGGCAGGAGCTTGGCTTGAGGGCACAGGGCTACTGCGCCAGGCAGGGCTGAAGCTCTCCAACTAATTTAAGCCCTGAATGGACAAGGTCTTCCCCAGGGCAGCATGTGACATTGACAATTGCTCTTTCGCAGTATGTTTGAGGGGCTTTGGATTACTGTGCTTTCTCTCATGAACAAGCTATCATTTAAAAAATTTTCTCTTTTGCTAACCCTTCCTCTCAGACACTGGGACTACCATATTTGCAAATAATCAGCGAGGGTCAGCCTATTGGACTGTCCTGTCGAGAAATTTGTCTTTTTTGACCTTTAACATGTAACTGAGGCCTTTGCAGCCTCAGGCATCCTTAACACATGTATAATTCTCTAGAATTATAAATAAGCTGTATTCCACACCAATTAACATCACCATCAAAAATATTGTGCATGGCACTCATCTCATGCAAGCAGCAGTACTGACTGTACGAAGTACTCTCAACTGGAATCCACCCAGCTCAAATGACTTCATGCCGAGAAAATAAATACCAGCAAGCAGGCAGCTTCATCTTGGTAGACATTTTTTTTTGTTTTCTTTTTCTCCCTCCAGCGGCCCTCAGCACAGTGCCTTACTCATGAAATTGCCGTTCTAATGAAAAGTGTACAGCACTTGGTATATTTTTTCAATGCCACTCCTGACTTTGAAAGCCAACCAGTCCAAGTCCAATCCCCTAGCATTTTTATTTTCGAGATAGTGCCCCTGTCCCTTTGCCTCCTTCCGGAGGAGAGAGATGAAATGTGATATGCAGTCATTTGCACGGAGCACACTCTTGCTGACAGGCCCTTCTTTGTGTAGGTGCCTGGAGTCCCAGAGAAAGGTATTCATTGTTTGTCTCTATTATTTGAAGATGACCTCAGCGATAGAGTTGTATCCCGAAGGGGCTGAAATGGCTGTGGTCCCCGCAGCGGGGAAGGCTCTTCCGCGCTGCGTGCGCACGGGGGTCTGTTCACGGGGCCTGGCATTTGTAGAGCCACCTTTCTGCAGGCTGCTTGTCAAGATGCGTCAGCTCCTATCTGTTAGCTGCACACCAGGTTCCTCTGTTGGTGGGTGTTCTGTTCCAGAATTCCGTAGTTATCAAGAAGTGGGCTATGTCCGCACAAGGTTTGATTGTGTTTTGAGGCGCTTTGGGGCCTCTGACAGCTGCTCTCATTTTGCAGAGCAAACGGCTGCTGGAGGGTTGGCAAAGGTTAATTTTTAAATGGATTCTGCGCTGCTATATGTGGCAGCTCCCTTGGTATTTGCGTTGTTCGGCACATAACCCCGTCATTAGATCATTTTCTTTTCGATGAAATTTTTGTTGGTCACCTTTAAAGCTGCATCAATCACTTGGTAATGGAAAAAAAAGTCAATGTAATGATCTGCTTTGAAAATAAACAGTGTAACTTGACTTTGGCATCGAGAGCCTATTATCATGTGGTAACATCATTCTGTTCCAATGACATTATCTGCTAAGGATATTATGATGGTGGAAAATATTTCAATTTTGTTATCGGAACAATGAAGTTGTGATATTTAATTACAGAGAAGTATGTTTAATTTGGGGACTCTGGTATGTTGACTGTCACAGTGTGCTCATCAGAAGCCTGGACAATGGTGATCCAATCAGAGCAGAGTATTATTTAGTCACCCACCCATGTCATCGACTTAACATTTTCCCTCATCTTCCTAAGCCTTACCTTGTGAAATGTAAGTGCTTCCGTTAAGTTTGCTGATTAACAAATAAATTAAGGAGTTCAATTAAAACACTGTAGTGGCAGGAAGTAGAAAAGGGTAGGAAATGGAGAGAAGAATCTATGGCCAGTTTTGTTTTTTTGGGGGGGCGGATTGTGAAACCTGTATGAATGACATGGCAAGAAAAGTATTTCCAAGTTGAAATGCAAGCAAACTAGGGGAAATACATTCTATCTCTTCTCTCACACATACACATGTATATACAGTGTGTTGAGGAAATTAAAAATAAAATGAATAGCTGTATGATTACATTAATTAGACTGTTATATGATGAATAAAGTTAGCCCTTAAAATGGTAGAGAAAGTGATATTGGGATAAGATTTGAAAAGCAATACAGGACACTTTCTACTCTACATTAACCTACTTTACTGCTAACAATCAGTTGTACCATCCTACCATCTTAAATGGTCATCAGTGAAAGCCATTGGCTAGCCAAGAAGCAGGTGAGCCCCTCTTGCCTGGTACCTACTATGAGTCATTCAT